>JAQJVL010000021.1:4890291-4962444 GCA_035578905.1 Stictocephala bisonia
ATTTTATTAAAATATAACCATCTGATCAATCAAACTGAACAGAGCTTAAGGAACAAAAATACAACGTTAAATAAATACTAAATATTATATATATGTTGAGCATGAACTAATAAAAATAACTTGGTTGATAAAAGTGAAGTGTGACAAGATCAACCCTAAGAACTCTCTGACTCTTTGACTAAGAATAAGAACTTCTAGGACCCAAGTATATGGACTATTGAACATAATCTGCAATGTACATAGTAGTTTTTAAAACACTTACATACATATATTCATATACAGATGCTAAATTTATTAAAACATTTTATCACATTACAGAAATACAATAAATAATGTTTGGTATCTTCTGAAACAACTGTTTATTTAGAGGAACTGAGGTATTTCCTCTAAGTTCAGGACTAACGGAGCTGCAATACGACTATGCCAATGGCCATCCCCACAGTCTGAAACAAAAATTGGGATACCAAAGACCATAAATAAATGACACGCCTATGAACTATAACAAATAGATCTAAATCAAGCATTACTTATTCCATAAAAAATAAAATAATAAATAGAAATAATTTAATATTTTTTAACATAAATAGGAGTAAATACAAGCTAAGTAATGAAATAAAATTCAAATATATTTCCTTATTACCATTTTATCTATTTAAAAAGTGGCAGGCAAGTAATGATGGATTTCCATTGGCAGTAATATATTAATATGTCAATTGATAAATTTATTAATAAACTGCTCCTTAGTCTACAGTGAAAATAAACCTAAAAACAACCGTAGTAATAGTTTTAATATTTTCAATATCTTAAAAGCTGGGAATTAAAAAGTAGGCAATTATTATTACTATCAAACTGTCAATAATTTGATGGATATTATTAAATAATTATTTCCTAATATGTTAAATTTTCGGGTAATGCCACAGAAATAAACAAAATCTTCCGAATTCAAAAAAGTATAGTTAGAATTATAGCTAAAATCTCTTCTGATACATAATGTAAACAAATTTTCAAGAAATATAATATTTTAACTGTTCCGTGTGTTTACATATGTCGACTCACTTTTTGTAAATAAACATTTGACATAATTCTCTGGACAACCCATGTTTAACTAATTAAGACATGAAAACTTTTTAAATTATCCCATTCACTAAAATGTCCATTTTGCTAATAATGATTACTAAATGGGAATTAAATTATACAATAAGTTACCCACTGAAATAAAACCAACAAAAATTAAAAATATGTTTAGTTATAAGCTACTGTGGGAATCAATTTAACAATTTACACTTTAGAACACCATGTCTGTTGGGACAATTCAGTTATTTATTGATTATAAATAAATGACTGAATTTATTTTTAAATAATATAAAATCCACATGTGTTATTATTATTTTATATTTTGTTGTTTTTTTTAACAAGTGTTTTAAGTTAGTTTCTTTTTATATTGTTTTATATTTGAATGCCTTCCTTCTCACCACACCAACAGCTAGTGTAAACTGCATCAAAATAGTCCGATGACATTTTAGGCAATGTTGCCATATCGTTTCTGAGAACCATCCAACTACATGTATCATCTATGACAAGTATGTGTATGTTCAATACTGTCAATTTAATTAGCATTTTATTTACAAAACAACTGTATGATAATATTTAAATATTATCATACAGTTTTTTTTTAATATTATTAAATATTAAAAAAAAGAGTACAGTTTTCATCACCTTTAAACACAACGATGAGATTATATAACTCCTTGTCAGGAGAAGTTGATATATTTGCAAATAGTATTTACCAGTACAAAAGATACTGCCAAAGGGGTTTTAATTGATCTAGCTTGAACCAATCAATTGAAATTAATTATTGATATGTATATAGATAAATAGTTTTAAACTTTTAGTCAGCCTACATAAAAAAAGGAAAAAAGAGAAAAGTATATTATTTTTCACTCATATCCTCTCGCTACTATGGAGCCTAGTTATTGTTAATAGAGTTTATTGTTGTTGATTATTATTGATATTTATAATTATTTATTATCACTGTTATTGTTATGCTATTTATTATTTATTTGTTTGCTTGTGTTAATAGTGTTAATTATGTATGTGCACTGGACTGGACATGAAATCGTGGACTTTAAATTAATTGCATGTCTTCTTTCATTGAACATGCACAGTGTAATTGGGTAAATAACCTGTATTATGCATATAAAATAAATAAATAAAAGTAAATAAATAAATACCTCTAGTATGCAGTGGTAAAATTAACTATGGTATGTGTTAATCCTGTAATTTTTTATAGCATTATAATAATATAAATATTTTATATTCTCTTGAAAATACTATCACAGACCTCCTATTATACCTTCTAGAAGTATAATAGAACTCTTCTAGTATAACAGAAGGTCTATGGTACTATATGTAATTATATCACTAAATATATATATATAACCAAAACATGTGCATTATAACACAAACACGGTAACTATTTAGAAAAGACGTCAAGGTATCACGACGAGACTGTAACTGTATGGGGGAAATCAGCTGGTTTGTTTATTCTATTAAATACTGGTAACTAAATTCACCAATTACATAGAAGCATTCAGCTGAATAGTTAAGCAAGTTATTTACCACTTATCAGCTGGAATTATAATTATGGGAATTAGAACAGTATTTTTGTGTTTATTTTTGCAATTTCGCCAATGTCACATCATTGGAGATGTGCATGATACCTACCATCTTCTTTTCTAGGTACCGTGGTTTATAATAACAAATGATAGTGTTTGTTTACTGCAACAGATGTTTAGACAAATCATCAATATTTTCAACAAATTTATATTTGACAACATTGCTGGGCGAGAAGTGAAGAGGGGGATTCACATGTCACAATTATCATCAGACTATTTTGGTATGGTTTACACAACTATACTTTTTAAATACCAAATCTATCTATTCTGTTCAAGAGTATCTGTCATGATTTTCTAATTATTTATCCTTTGTCAATTAAGTCAATTTTCTAAACTATATACGTGCATATCTGTTATATTATTTTTAATTTTAAGGCTTTAGGTTTTAATGAAATCGACATGTCATTTAGCATTAGAGTGAAACTCTGTATTTTATGCTGTAATATGACTTTGAATAAGTAAACAAATATTGGTAAATGTTAAATACGTTTTAGTTTACATTGAAAAATAATTCGCTAGTAAACTCAAGCTTTTCATAATAATTTTTGACACAAAGTAAAAGGTCCTTCCAGCTATTTCTTGCCAAAAACTTTCTGCTGATGATTTTTTAATGTTCATGAACATTACGCGATTTGCTGTGAAATTATACGATTATTTAACTGTATATTATAAAATTTTTAATCTAAGCATCCATTAGTACTAAACCCAAGTAAACCATAAACTTGACATGAACTACTAGGTTGGGTAGTCGGAAAACATCTAAGGAAAAAAGCGATAGATGCATCACAATGGTTTTATACTTTTAAGTTTACAAACAGTTTACAAAATACGTCTATGAAGGAAGTATAAGATATTCAGGCAAGGAACGTTGAAATGTATATTACGAATAGACAGTTTTGAGATATTTAGGAAGTATGCGATATTAATAAAAATATATCAACAGAAAAGTATCTGACATTCAAGTAGTAAACACCGATAAAAAAATATACCTCTGAAGTAAATTGTAAATAAATTTAGAGACAAAGTTAAAATAAACACATTACTACCATATGTTATCAAACAAATTAAAATATGTGAAATTTAAGTTTTAAATAACACTAAATATTATAACACTATTACACAATTATGTAATATTTAGGTAGTAAACCTGAGACAAATATATAAAACTATGAGACAATTATATGAAATTCTATTTGTAATTTAAAGTAAAAAATATTATTTTAGGTTAAAGGGCACTAGGCCAGGAATTAGTATATTGGAGAGATAGGACATCAGCAAACTTACCTTAGGAGACAAGTTCACCAACACCAGAGTAGTAGTAACATACACAAAATCACACGAATGTTCTGTGCCACTGGCACTTTTTTCACGTGAGTAAAAAGAGCCATTGTTTATCCACCTGAAGAAAGTGCCAGTGGCACAGAAAATTTGTGTGATTTTGTGTTTCTTTTGTGTATGTTACTACTACTGTGGTGTTAGTGAACTTGTCTTCTAAGGTAAATTTGCTGATGTCCTGTCTCTCCAATATAATAAGTAAAAAATATTAAAATACGAGACACTTTTTTAAAATTGAGGTACGTGATATTAAAAGTACTAAACATACAAATAAATGTTGTGTATTTCAGGTGATAAGCAGCATTATCAAAGTTAAATAAGGGAAACTTGTACTACAATTAAGTGGTAAAAGCTAAGAATCAAATTAAAAACAAGATAATTTTATGAAATTCAACTCTAGTAGAATTACGAGTATTTGAAAAAATACTTTTATCTATTTGTATAAAAATCATAAGAAAAAATAGAGACATCTGTGGTAAAGGACATTCTTTTTTTAGCAAACAGTTTATAAACAATAAATAATAATTGTCAAATAACAATGAATACTGACACTGTGAGCATTCCACTAAATCATTAAGAAGACTTTTGAGTATGAAGCCGTACTTTCAACATCCTTCATTTATTATATTGTGTATAAATTCTTCTACCTAATATTAATATTACAGAAGCAGGCATTGAGAGTAATATACAAGTCTAAATTGCTTGACCATTGTAAACCTATTTTTATTAAGTTTGAAATACTAACAGTTATTAATCTGTATATTTATGACCTAGCTACATATGTGATTACAAACCAAAATCTTCTCAATTTTAAATACTACTTACACAATTACTACAGAAGATCTAGAGGTAGTACATTAATCGGTTATCATATACTTAGTATAAGTTTGGCAAGTAACACAGTCCTTTCAATTAAAGTATATAACAAAATTATTCTCATGATAAACAAATATGCTGAAAAAGAATTTAAAGATAAATTTTATGTTTGGTTGATAAATAACCCCCTTTACAAAATTGATGAATTCTTTTCCATACACAGTATTGAATTCTGATACAATTTAATGGTACAGAGCTGTTAGTGGCTCCTTCATTGCTTCCTCACGGGTGAACTTGTATTTACTGTCTGTTTATCTGGTATGAAATTGTTGTAAATCTCAAATTGTATTTATTTCATATTATTATTAGTATAAAAATAGTCTTTCATGCAGTACAGAATATTTTTCATTATTTTACTTAATAATTAATTTTACCTACTTACAGGTAACATTACAAAGACTTATTCTGTATAGGAGATATATATATATATTGAAAAAGTCTATTGTACTATGTAGTATTAATAAAATTCTTATTCTTAAATATAATACAATAAAATTTAAAATATTTCTTACCGATGTGATAAGTGACATGTTGACGTCAAACAGGTTCAGCACTCTTATCTGAGCTTTGCTGTGGCAGACCTGCAACAGGGCTTCTTTCACCTGTTGTAAACAGACGGTGTGTTATTGTAAGATTTTTTATGTGATATTTACGGCGCACTATTTAGTGCGGTAACGGTCTTCTGCAATGAATAATTCTGTCCACTCGTTCCTCTGACCCTCTACCTGGTGCTGACTTTGGAAACTACTTGAAACTCCATAAATTTTTATGAGATTGGTTGTCTTCTGTCCGTCTGAGCCCAAATCATTGTGTGATTTGAACAGTCGTAGCAGTTGACTTTCCTTCCCTGCTTGGCTACCAGGCAGTGCCAGATATCAGTAGCTGACACCCACATTTTGCAGTTCAACATTACTTCACTTGAAAACATTTCACACTTACATATTATTATAAACATATGTTTTGTACAGATGTTATATTTCATTGTAAATATTAAAAATAAAAGAGTTGAGTTATGTTAACCAAGAACATGGTGATTATTTCTTACAATTGTATTAAATATTAAGTTACAATATTATGAAGATACACAACAATTTTGGCGACGAGGTAAATTAGATTTCCATTTTTTTTGTTCCGTTATTTTTGTTTTGTTTACTATATTTTATTATTTATTATGGCCGATGAGAATGTTTTAGTCTTGACTCAAGCAATAGCTGCTCTTGTAAACAAACTTGATGCTGTTACACAAGTTACTTCAAAGAATGAATCTCAAATAAATCAAACTAACACATCTTTATCAAACATAAATTTTGACAATTTTGATGACACAAGAGAAACTTTTACATGTTACAAGGAAAGATTAGAAAACTTTTTTGTGCTAAAGCTGAGTGCAGGTAAAAAGAATAGTGATGAGATTAAGGCATGTATACTGATCAATTCAATAGGAACTAAACATTATCAACTTCTCTCTAGTCTGACAGCTCCAGTTTTACCTGCTAATAAGACATATTCAGAGCTTGTAGAGCTTTTGGAACACCACTTATGTCCAGCTCCAAATGGTTACACTGAGCAACATAGGTTCCTATGTCGATTTCAAGGAAATGGAGAGTCTATTGCTGAATTTATTACAGCCCTCCGGAAGTTGACAATTACACGTCAATTTAAATGTGAAAATGCGAAATGTAATACTTCAAATGCAAATCAATTTCTAAGGGCACAGTTTATCAGAGGCTTAAGTGATGCATATATAAGAGAAAAACTCTTACAGGAAAAGTCCCTTACTTTTGATCAAGCTTGCAAAATCGCTCTCGCCTTGGATGCATCCAAGCAAGGAAATAAAGAAATGTCTTCATCTTCTGGTGTGAACTTAGTAAATAAGGTTTCTAAACACAATGTTTTTAATAAACCTAGAGCTGAGTCTACACCAAGTGTGTTACATAAACATCTTAATTTTAAAGCTCTGGGAATTGACAAAATGTGTTTAAGATGTGGATACACAAATCATGTTGTTAGAGAATGTAAAAGAGATCGTTCTTCTTTCAAATGCACTTCTTGTGGCCGGTTGGGCCATATATCAAAGGTATGCATACAAAAATTGATAAAAAAACATAATTTAGATTACAAACATACTAGCCAGAATGTAAAATATTGCATAGCGGAGAGACTGAATTTAACAAGCAGGTTCAATATTTTGACAAAGATGATCTATTGGATAACAGTATAAATAGAATAATCAATATAAACCAAACTTCATCTACATATACTAATGATTATTCCAAGTTTATGATGCCAGTCAAACTTGGTAAGAAGACAACACTTTTTGAAGTTGATTCTGGTAGGCCCGTAAGCATAATGAGTCATAAGGAATACAAGGAAATGGGACTAGACATAGATTTAGAGCCAACTGATGTACGTTTACGTACGTACACTGGTGAAGAATTTACTCCTTTAGGAGTGGTTAAGGTTCCAGTGCAATATGAAAAAACTAAGTCCATGGAAGAGCTGTTTATAGTTGATACACCTTCTGTGGCAATATTGGGCCGTTCGTGGCTTAGACACCTTAACATAAGTATTAACAAGATCAATGTAGATAATTCATCTAACGAAACAAACAGTGCAAACAAATTCAGAGAAGAAATATGTAAGTCTTTCAAGGATGTTTTCCAAAATAAAATAGGTTTGATTCCCAATTACAGGTGCAGCATTAAAACACACACTTCTTTAAAGCCAATGTTTGCGAAAGCGAGGCCAGTTCCATATGCACTACGTGAAAAGGTAGAAAAATGAACTGACTAAAATTGAAAATCAGGGAGTTATCACCAAAGTGGAGTATTCTGAATAGGGATCACCCCTTGTTGTGGACACAAAGCTAATGGGGATGTCAGATTATGTGTGGACTACAAATTAACCCTAAATCCTCAAGTGGTTGATGCATACTATCCAATTCCAAATATTGAAGAAATATTTTATAAAATGAAGGGAGGACAGTTCTATTGTACTCTTGATGTTCATAAGGCATATTTACATTTGGAGGTTGACGATAACAGTAAAGTTTTACGAACAATATCTACACATAAGGGAACATATCTAATGAATCGACTTGCGTTTGGAATCAAGAGTACACCAAATGAGTTCCAAAAGTTCATAGATGAGGCTATTGATGGTCTAGAAGGCACAGCTGCATATTTTGATGGCATAATAATCCAAGGATCTACGTTAACAGAGTGCAAAGACAGGCTCACAAAGTGTTTGCAGCGAATGCGGGAACTGGATTTACACTTAAATATTGAAAAATGTAAGTTTTTTTAACAAGAGATTGGCTACCTAGGCCATATCATTAGTGCTGAAGGCATGAAGAAATCTCCTTTAAAAGTGAAAGCTATAATAGATGCTCCACATCCAAGAAATGTCGATGAATTAAGAAATTTCCTCGGCTTAACTGCTTACTATTTAAAGTTCATTCCTCAAGCATCATCACTTCTACAACCTTTGTATCAACTTCTTAAAAAGAATATTAAATTTCAATGGAATTCAAAATGTGAAAATGCCTTCATTCGTGTGAAACAGGAAATATCCAGTGATAGAGTACTTGTTCCATTCGACCCTGATCTTCCTCTAACTCTAGCAACAGATGCAAGCCCAGTCAGATTATCAGGTGTGCTGTCTCATACTATTGACGGTTTAGAACACCCAATAGCATTCATTTCAAGATCATTGTCGTCAGCTGAATAAGGTTACTCGCAGTTAGACAGGGAGGCTACAGCTGTTTTCTGGTGTTTCCACAAATTTTATCAGTACCTGTATGGAAGAAAGTTTACACTAACTGTAGATAATAAACCATTACAATCAATCTTTCATCCAAACAAAGCACTCCCAGCCACTACTGCTTCACAATTGCTTCGTTACGCGACATTTTTGAACGGGTTCAATTATTCAATATTACACAGACATTCGGAAGACCATAAAAATGCTGATTACCTATCTAGATCACCACTTATTGATAAGCCAGGAACCATTGATGAGGAATGCATTATAAATGAACAAACCATAAATGCTATTTCAACCAGAACTATTACACATGAAGTTATTGTTCAATGCACAGATGAAGACCCAATTCTATCTAAGCTTAAAAAAGATTTGGAATCTGGAAAAGAACGCAGTACCGAGTTTAATTTCTATAGGGGAGCAATTTTTCGTGGACAGCGAGTGGTCATACCTTTGAAACTGCAACCTGAAATGCTTTCTGAATTACACATCACACATCCTGGAATAGTCAAAATGAAAGCTCTTGCTAGAAGGTACTGTTATTGGAAAAATATTGACAAAGACATCGAGCACACTGTCAAAAGCTGTCGAGCATGTTGTGACATTAAGAACAATCCAAATAAAGTTCCTCTACATGTGTGGGACCAACCAGAGGAGAACTGGCAGCGTGTACATATAGATTATGCAGGTCCATATAAAGGACACCATTTTATGATTCTTGTCGATGCAAAGTCCAAGTGGCCAGAAGCCAAGATATCAAACTCTTCACCAACTTCCCATTCCACGATTGAGATGCTTAGCGAAATATTTTCGCGCAATGGACTTCCTGAAATACTTGTAAGTGACAATGCCACTTTATTTACTTCAGCAGAATTCAATTTGTTTTGTAGTAAAAATGGTATCAAACAAAGGTTCATCGCTCCAGACCATCCTAGTACAAACGGGCAGGCCAAACGTTATGTTCAAATAATAAAACAAAAGTTGACATCAATGGAAGGTGAAAAAGAATCCTTACAACATAAACTTAACACGTTACTTTTTAGATATCGAGCAACTCCTTTTTGGCTTGTGGAAAAATGACATCTGAACAATTGTTTGGACGCAGTGTACGAACAAAACTTGATTTAATTAGACCACACAAAGGTCTGATAGGAACTTAGCAGTTCAACCACATCTGACACATTCACTAGGTGTGGGAGAAAGAGTACAAGCTAGGAATTACTCTTCTTCAGGATCTTGGCTCTATGGAACTGTAGCACAGAAGTTAGGTAGGCTGCATTATATTATTGAGCTTGACAAAGGTTACACCATCAAGAGACACATAGATCAGTTAAGGAAATGTGAAGTACAATACAAGACATCAAACCCTCACACTGATTTGTCAATAAATCCTACAAAGGTCAATGTTTACAGTCCAACTTTACAACAGCCAACAGTTATTCCAAATCCAGAAGAAATAGAAGTCAAAGAAAAGTCAAACTCGAGTTTGCCAAAGCAACATTTAAAAGTCACCAATACAACAGAAGTTATTTCAAACAAGGATCACAGTACAACTGCAAGAGGGACCCCACATTTACAGGCTACCAGTTGTAATGATACTCCATACAACACTCCAACAAAAACAAGTGGAACCAGTTTGGAACAACGTGAAACAACTCAGCCGCTGCGTCGCTCTCAGCGTGCTAGACGTCCAGTTATTAAAATGGATTTGTATAATACATTTTAAAAAAATCTCCTTACAAGTAGCATTTAAGTGTGGGAGAATTATTATAAACATATGTTTTGTACAGATGTTATATTTCACTGTAAATATTAAATAAAAGAGTTGAGTTATGTTAACCAAGAACATGGTGATTATTTCTTACAATTGTATTAAATATTAAGTTACAATATTATGCAGATACACAACACATATTTTAACATATATTTCAAATTTTAACTTGCTGTTTAGGACAAATTGTGACTAGTGTCCCCTGAGACGGATTTTTTTCTAACCATTTTGGTTTATTTTAAAAAACAAATGTGATGTTAAGGGGCACCAGACAATTGTGTTCTCTTTCAAATAACATCATGAAATAAATTGTATGTTCATAATTAAAGCTATAATTTTTATTTGAATCTAACATCAGTCTTATGGGGAATAAAATCCAGTAAGGCAGATAAAAAGGTGTTATAGCAGACTCTTAACACATTAACATTTTAACTGAATAATGTATCGATATCTTCTCAAAGAGAAACTGGAAACGCATTATACTATTAAATACTTAATAATTCTAATAATAAAGTACGAATAACATAATGCCAGTAAGATTAATATTTGTATATTGTCAATATATGTATTTATGACATTAATTTTAAAAGTTGTTGAGGGGGCAGGACTTCTGTACCTGAGTTGGAGCTAGCCCATGGCTGAAATCCTAGCCTTGATTGTTATTTTTTATCAGTAATCTTCACCTTGTAGTGTACTGGTTTATAATCTATGGGAAATATGTAGAGTAAGGTTAAAGAAAATATCGGACCTCTCGCTAAAAAAATAAAATAAAAATAACAAATAACTTGTAGAAAAAATTTCAATTTCACTTCGTAATTTATATAACATTAAATTGAAGTACTACAAATTTCAATATGTGACAATTTACGTTCAACGTTCTTTCTTTCTGGTCTCTTTTGATTAACTTGTCGTACCAAGGAGGAAAATAGTTTTTGCTTTAATTTTGTTCCAAAATATGTATTGTGTTACTGTGACACCAAATTGGACGTATTTAATTTTGACTTACCTCTCTCTTTTCATCCTTAGTCAGTTCCCGGCTGAGTAAGCGGCTGATGTGATAACCCGTCCTTTTGGCCTGAAAAGAACGCATTGAGGCTTTTTTATGTATAGTATACTATAGTTATATTATTGTTTATTATACCAAATCAGGTTATTTTGCTGATTACAGTTTAAAAAAGAGTTACTGTAAAAGGGAAACTACGTGGAATCGGTAAACCAATTATTGTCAGTTCAAAAACATTAATATATATTGCATAGAGATGTTTTTTTATTAAGTTTCGATAGTTATTACTTACTTGTACTTACTCCCATGGCCAGTTATACCCTAGATGGTATTTGGCCTCACAAACTGTCTGCCTTCAATTCTTCCAATCTTTTGTATCCTCTCACTAACTCTCATTCTTCTCATCTTTCCATCTCTTTTTCGGTCATTTCGGAGGTCACGTTCCATCTGGTTTTTCTGTCCCAATTTGTTTTAATAGGGTCTCTTGTTTTTATCTCATGATGTGCCCTGCCCATCATAATCTCCGACTCTTGGCCTCAGCCACAATGTCTCGTGAGTTAAAAAGATGATTTCTCTATTATGTTGACAGGCCTGGTCTGCATTAGTTGGTTGGAACCCAACCATTTGGCCCTCATTTAATTGTTGGAAATTAATTGTTATCTGGTTTAATTAATATTCTAGAAACAATTAATTTCCAACAATTAAATGAGAGCCATATAGTCCCAACCAACTAATGCAGACCAGGCCTGTCAACATAATAGAGAAATCAGGGATCTTTTTAACTCACCAGACATTGTGGCTGAGGCCAAGAGTCGGAGATTATGATGGGCACATATCTGGTTTAATTAATATTATAGAATGTGTTATACAACTCTTTTAAACTCTTAATATGCCCAATACAAATGCGTAAGTAATACAATGTGTAAACTGTAACTAACTGACCGTCTGGTGACCAGGTCTGCCTAAGATAACAGCTGTGCAACCTAAAAGTTCACATGCACGCAGGGAATAGATGCACGCTCGACAGTATCAGAACTATACCAACGCAACCACTCTGATTTTCCCCGCCAAAGAGACATTCCCACGCTCTCTGACCCACTCCCAAGCTACTACCAGGGAACCAGTGCCGCGTGGGTAACGCCACTTCACGCATTACATATTTGCGATGCGGATTACAGTAAACAATTCGCTGGCACTTTCTCAAACTGGATATTAGAGTTGGTAACTTTATTACCATATTTTGACTTCACTGCCTCAGCAGCACACACAATTACAATTTTCTTCTGTTTCACTTGGTTACTCGTTTATATTGTTAGGCATTTATTAAATTTTACAAAATGTCTTTTGTACTGAAAGAAATGAAAAATGGGAGAGACATAATATTATTTAAAAACCACAAATACCGTGAAGGCTACTCCTTAAAAAGTGGTGACATTATCTGGAGATGTCTAGGAAAAATGTGCAAAGCTAATATCAAGACTAACAAAGAGAAGATAGGTATCTTCTTCTACAGTGATACTCATACTGGGGCTCATCCATCCTGTGACACTACGAGCCTTGACACCGACTCCACCTAGAAATGACCGGTCATCTGCTTCGTCCAGGACTACAGACACTCCCACGGCTACCGCGACCCCCGTGACTACAGGGACGCCCGTGACCACCGTGACACCTATGACACCCGGGACTCCTAAGGTAGTGGCGACTTTGGTGACTCTCAATGATTCCACCAGCAAAAGTATGCCAAATACTTCCTTCCAGGACATTCTGAGGGAAAACTCCGCGCTGAAGATAGAAGTGGAGAAGCTGCATTCGGAGAAACAGGTCGTCCTCAATCACTCTGTAGAATCTGACCTGTGACTTTTTGAATATGCAGACAAAATATTTCTACCCCCTCAGTCTCTTTCAGTGAATGCCTCGATCTGGCACTGCAGCCCTCCAAATAATAAGGAAGACTTGAAAGAAGCATTAGCTAAAATAATAACACTAGAGGAAAAAATAGACTCCAGCGCCCATGTGAAGTATGCACGTTTCTCAAAGAGGAGACTAAGAATATGTTAAACAGTTTTAGATGCCTAGAAGAGGAAAATAGAGCGCTGAAATGTACCATTGAGACTAAAATTGCCTATGGCCTCCCTTCTGCACCCCTTCTCAAGCTTCGCAACATCTACGATAGCACTCAAGAGGTGGACGATGAAGGACATTTCGTCATGGTGTCAAAGAAAGGCAAAGCCAACCGAAACGTAAAATCTAACAAAGCCACAAAGGAACAGCCTAAAGCAAATCCTGGGCGATACTCCGTGACTAGAAAAGCTAAATCCATTCCTTTTAGATCTATCTCAGCATTGGAGATAGTCACGCTCGTGGCATGACCGACGTCATGAGAAAGCACATAGGAAATGGCATATCAATCACCGGATCCTGCAAGCTGGAAGGTCACCTGCTGAACATTGAACCCACTTCCCCGCCACCGAGGGCCACTGCTTTGTGGTAGTTGCAGGAACCAATGATGTCGGTGCCGGGAGTGTGAGTTCAGTCTTTGCACACCTGAAAAAAGTCCTCCAAACATGTAAGAAGTCATCCATAGTCCTCCTGGTGCCTCTACCAACAAGATACAACCTCCATTGTAGCAGTCCTGTCCATGAAGCAGTCGATCTCGTCAACGGATTCATGGCTGAGCTGAGCTTCTGTCACCAGGGAGTGGATTTTCTGTATATTGGCAGCATCCACAGACACCACCCACAGTCTTCATTTCAACGGGAGTGGGAAACGTCAGCTAGCTAGACTCGTGGCAGAGAGACTGGCTAACATGTCACCGCCATCAACACACTACAACCCAGTAACAAGGCGGACAGCTCCTAGAATTGGGAAAATGCCACAGTCCATACCGGTCGACTCGTATAACGATACTATTCATGCACCGAAAGAGAAATGGAAATTATCCCCAGTCCACAGCCCATCGGAACCCCCCCACAACGCTCATTTGCCAGTCCCATCACCCTGCCCTATAAGACATATGCAGAGGCTGCCGCACGACCATTCAACGCCCTCAACCCGCCTAGCAACCATTAAATTATAACACCTAGTTATTCAACAAATTGTATTAATGTTTTTTTAGACAAGGCCACTCCAACAACCAATCAAAATTAAATCATGTGAAGCACCCAGTGAATTCACTAAACATTTTGCATCAAAATTCACAATGGGCGACCAACAAACTAGATGAGCTTTCAATCATGTGTGATGAGCTGCAGTCCCACGTTTTCATTGTAAGCGAAAACGGCTTTAACATGATAACATCTCCTTATATAAACTTAACAACTACAATTTGGCCAGTTATTATTGCCTTCAAAACCACATAGGAGTGGGTATCGCCATATTTATAAAAAACAATCTAAAGTCAACAATATTAAGTTAAAACAATCTTTAGACAAAGATTTTGAAACACTTGGCATTACATTGCCCTCTGAACACACATACATATCAGTCATTGGCATTTATAGGTCTCCAAGTTGGAATGTAAACAACTTTTTTCTAAATTTTGAGTCACTCTTAGTCGAATTGACAACAAAAAATTCACCTTTTGTTTTAATGGGGGACTTTAATACTGTATAGATGTACTTGATTATAACAATTATCTGACGAAACAATTCTCAGATTGCCTAAAGACCTTCGGTCTAAAGTGGCTAATAAACTCTCCTACGAGAATTACAGCCACTACTCAATCTGCAATAGATAATGTCATCACGATCATACCTGACATTGTGGTGTTTGTGGTCAACACTGCAGTAGCGGACCATTGTGGCCAATTCGCTACTATTTTGGGTCATTATCATCAAGATAATAGTTCTGCCCCCCCCCCCCCCCCCCCCGGTAATAAGAGACACAAGGTCTTCCAATATCAGTCATCTTAACTCACTGCTGTCAAAGGAAGATTGGATATTTTTAAATGGATGAAGACTGCGAAAGTCAATTTTCTAAATTCGAGGATGCTTTCAATTTTTAAGTTTAATACTTGTTGCCCAATAAGAACTAAAAAAAGCCAAGCTAGCTAAAAAAGTTGCCTCTTGGATCACAAAAGGGATATTAATTTCTAGACAAAAATTGAGGTTTTTTTGAAAAATTTCAAAAACTTCTGTCGATTTGGAATTTCAAAACTTTTTTAAAGAGTATAAAAAAATATACAAAAAAGTCATAGTTGCAGCAAAGGCTTATGACATTCGAAAACAACTCATAAAGTCCAAAACATTTTCCAAAACTATGTGGGGTATCATAAATTCACGAAGACAACAAAAAGAACAAGAAAAAATTTAATTAAAAATCAGTAAGGATTTAATCACAGAAGCCAGGCTTGTGGCGGATGTTTTTAATGACTTCTTTTCCTTAGTTGCTCAGCCCCTTCAGGGTCCCGATCCTATGTCTCCTCTTCGTGGCAACAGCCCGACGTCTTCAATGGTGTTGAGGCCGGCTACGGAAGAAAACTGGACAAAGTAATTAAGAGTCCACCCTCAAAAAAAAACTAACATCATAAATCTAATTTCTATATGGCTCATCAAGAAAGTATCCAAAAACTTACTGAAGCCTCTAACACACATTATCAATCTTTTTTTCTCAGCAGGCTACTTCCCATCAAGTCGTAAAATAGCCAAGGTGATTACTATTTTTAAAAAAAATGACAGGAATGAAATAAACAATTTCAAACCTGTATCGATTCTTCCTTCTCTGAGAAAAATTTTCTTAACTCGCATGTCAGGTTACATGGAAGAACACAATCTCCTCGCGGATGAACAGTTTGGGTTTAGAGAAGGTAGATCCACAATAGATGCTGTAGTAATCCTCGTTATAGAGGTAGTGGAGAACTTGAAGGGACGGGAATCCACTTTAGGTGTGTTCATTGACCTCTCTAAAGCATTCGACTGTGTTGACCACAGCATACTACTTCACAAACTTTATATATACTACGACATTCAAGGAGTACCACTCTTGTGGATCAAGTCATACCTATCAAGTCGAACTCAAAGTGTTCAGGTAGCAAATCAATTATTGAAGTCAAATCAAATGAAATTTGGGGTCCCTCGGGGATCTATTTTTAGCCCTCTCCTTTTCTAAGTTCACATAAACATTTTATCTTCAGCAACACGACACGCGAAACTCGTGCAATATGCTGATGACACGAATCTCTGCTTCAGTGATAAATCAAAATCAGACTTGGAAATTCAAACATTCACTGACTTAAATAATGTAATGCAGTATTTTAATAATACAAATCTAAAAGTCAATGTCAAAAAATCGAATTACATCAGTTTCAACTTACGCCAAACCGATTTAGCTAGTACTCTAATTGTTATGTTGTCAGAAACTGAACTCGAAGAAGTTCAATCCACTAAATTTCTTGGAATATACCTGGAACAAAGTTTATCCTGGAACGATCACACAAACAAGATTTGTTCTAAATTATCATCAGATATATATTGTTTCAGATTTTTTTACAAACACTGCCCGATTGAAATTCTCATGATGGCATATTATGGGATCAAATACCCACATCTATCCTACGGGGTGATACTCTTTTGGGTGGATACTCAAATAGAGAATTTTTGTTAATATTCAGACTGCAGAAAAAGCAGTACAAATTATTTCAAAATTAAAAAGCAGAGATTCGTGCAGAACTGCATTTCAGAACTTATAAATGTTGACTCTGCCTTGAATATAATATATATATATTGGAAACAATCACTTACTACATGAAGAAATGCACTCTAACTAGAGGCACCGACATACACAGTCACAACACCTGAGGTATGGAAACCTACCGAACTGGGCAACACAGGACGGTGGTTTTCAAACATCTTCCTTCTAAGGCCGGTGTTCGATTAATGAACAGTTTACCCAATGAATTCAAATGTGCACAGGTGCCCAAGGCATTGAAGATTCGTCTTAAAAACGTGCTTATATCTAACGCTTTCTACAGCGTGAGCAAGTTCCTTGCACATAACTGGGAGACCTAGTAATGCCAAATGACCTTCAAATATTGGCATGGCACAGGGAGGTGGAGTGGCCGATATCTATTTATTTAGTTATGTATGTATTTATTTAGTTTTAGAATTTTAACCTAGTATAAATGAGAGAGTGAATGTAAGATATATTGTATGTTTGTATGCACCTATTTATTTAGTTACGTATGTATTTATTTATTTATTTAGTTTTAGAATTTTAACCTAGTATAAATGAGAGAGTGAATGTAAGATATATTGTATGTTTGTATGCACCTATTTATTTAGTTACGTATGTATTTATTTATTTATTTAGTTTTAGAATTTTAACCTAGTATAAATGAGAGAGTGAATGTAAGATATATTGTATGTTTGTATGCACCTATTTATTTAGTTACGTATGTATTTATTTATTTATTTAGTTTTAGAATTTTAACCTAGTATAAATAAGAGAGTGAATGTAAGACAGCTTGTATGTATCATTTTAAGAATGTATGGGATAGGTTATTTAACATTGACTATTGCGATACAATTCATATCTTCTATGCAATAAATCAATTTGAATATTTTTTTATTCTCCTAATCCTATTTTCTCTTGTGGGTCCAAACACTTTCCGTAATACTTTATTTTCGAAGATAATTAGCTTCTTTTCTATACTTTTGTTGATAAGATAATTATTAAAGAAAAATTTGTTTTGTATTCGATTACTATTGAAAAATTACTGAAAAAATCATTATTATGTTAAATACTAATATTATACCTAAATGTTATTAAAATATTCCTGAACAATACACTTTTTTTATTCTTACCATGTAAATTAAGTTAACAAATGTAAAGAAAGATGTTAACTTTTTTCCACTTTTTCTTAATTAATTTATTATTATAACTATAATGGAGGTATTCAACACAATCTCTTCATTTTGAATGATAGACGAAATTTGTCCAGCTCAAAGTAAACTATATAAACACCATTTCCTTGAAAGGACAAACGCCTAAACAGTTAATGATATAATCGTATCATAAATAAACTCTCTCCTTTTTGGGGTCACAATTTTAATTAGAAAACCAATTAACAGTTGCAAATATCACACAGCGATCTTATACATACACCTAGATGGTTTCCTCTTCAGGAGGTATATGTGTCTCCAGTAAATGATTTAAGATATGATAGAAACTCTAATTACAGGAGGCTTCATTTTGACACCACGTTACCGTCGCCAACATGGATTCTCTTAAAATTAACGTTCAAACATAAATTATATTTAAGTGCACTTAAATATGAACATTCTTGAATATGGTGTACTATTGCATTGATTTCTAATCACACCAAGAAAAACTAAGACAATTTTTTATTATTTCATGAACTTGAAAAAACAAAACATCTGTTCTTATATTAAAACATTGATATCTACCACAATATATTCAAAAAAGTAAATTTAAAACAAGTAGCTAATCTTAATTTACGTGCAACTGAAGGTGAGACGTAAGCGATGAGGAAAAGTTGGAGTAAAGAATCTGTAAATTCCAGAATTTGTGCCCACATGATTTGGGATCGCAGATCAGGATCCATTTCAGTTTTCAGTAAAACATCAATTACGAAGTAAGGCCTGACAACAATGCTGAAGAAGTTGGTCACGAAGTAAAACATGTTCTGTATCCCAAAGAATGAGTTTACCTCTTGAACAGTATTGCATAGCAATAAATGCATGTCTCTTATCTCCTCCACTGTTACACTGGGAACATCTAAAAAGACAAGTAAATATGAATTTCTGTATAGTATTCATATTTAATTAGTTAATAATTTAAGAACTTTCATTCATACCATGAAAAATAATTATTACTCAATAATCAAAACTCTCAAGCACAAAATTATTTAACTGCAAAAACATACCTAAGGCGAGAGCCGTCACAAATTTGTACATATATTTTTGTAACACATATTTCATATACAGGGTGTCTTAAAAGTCCCACCCCCTCTATTAACTTTCTTATGAATACAGATAAAATGATTTTCTTCTGGGAATATTTATATGACCAACTAAGGAGTTTTTTATGTATGCAAATTTTTTACACCCCCTCTCAAAAGGGGGTAGTTTGGGGGTAAGTCAAAATTTTTAAATAGGAACCCCTATCAAATGACACATCATTTTAAAGGTAATATTAAAAGAAGAATAATGGTGGAAACTAGAGGTCTCTAACATTAGTCTATCAAATTTGGTGGCAGTTTAAAGTTGGAATTATTTCATAAAACCCCGCAGCTTATGTTACATTTAAAATTGTTGTAAGGCAGACAAAACATTCACCCGCCAGTTAGTTTTGAGAACTGATGACACCTAATCGTAAAACAAGTTATTACAAGAATCAACAAACACCAGAAACCACATAATAGCATTTATTTGGTTTTGGTTTTTAGTTGACCAAAGTCCCAGGTTGCCCTACTGGACTTTGGTCAAACAAACCAAAACCAAATAAATGCTATGTTATTTGTGGTTTTTGGTGTTTGTTGATTCTTGTAATAACTTGTTTTACGATTAGGTGTCATCAGTTCTCAAAACTAACTGGTGGGTGAATGTTTTGTCTGCTTACAACAATTTTAAATGTAACATAAGCTGCGGGGGTTTTATGAAATAATTCCAACTTTAAACTGCCACCAAATTTGATAGACTAATGTTAGAGACCTCTAGTTTCCGCCATTCTTTTTCTTTTAATATTACCTTTAAAATGATGTGTCATTTGATAGGGGTTCCTATAAAAATTTTGACTTACCCCCAAACTACCCCCTTTTGAGAGGGGGTGTAAAAAATTTGCATACATAAAAAACTCCTTAGCTGGTCATATAAACATTCCCAGAAGTAAATCACTTTATTTGTATTCATAAGAAAGTTAATAGGGGGGGGGTGGGACTTTTAAGACACCCTGTATTTTATGATTTGCCTACTGGAAATTGAATTTCATTTATTTTAAATTTATTCTTAAATCAAAAATGTATTACCCGCCACGGATAAATGGTTGACTAGGTTTATAAAAATACATTAGCTTGCGTAGCTTTATTAATTCTACTATTTTTTTTATTAAACTAATAACTGTATAAGAGGTGCATGTAGATTATTTGGAGTCTGTATACAATGAATATGGTGTAAAACAGTCTGAAAACGTAATTTAATTTTGTTATTTATAAATACAGACTAAGCATTTACTGTACCTGATTAATTAACCTTACGTCTAAGCTAATTTAAAAAATTTTCAATATTGAAACAACTATAATTCTTTATCACATCAGGGGACGGTCCACAAGGAGCTAGGAGAAAATATCATAAGAGAGCATAGGCCAAGTGTTACTCTAAAATAAGGGTCTTTTTTAGGAAAATACAGTGCCACAAAGCCAATATTAAAAGATTGCACCTTTAAATGGCGGCAGTCTAAATTTAAAGCCTTAGATTGACAAAAAAAGTGCTTAGTATGTTGAACCATTACTAAAGCAGTAAATTATGGAAGGATTAGAAAATTATCGTTGAGTTGTATACTAAATTAAAGGGGTTTATTAAAATAATACAGTATCAGGAATTTTTAGCCAACAGTTTGAACCTACACAAAACATTTAAATTAGTTTAAATGTAAAAAATGAAACTAATGGAAAATTCTGACTTACAGTAACAAAATACTATGAACTCACTTTATTTACAGGGTGAATGGTACATGGTGTTTAAAAATTTAAGCTTAAACTACATGCTTGGGGCTACTTAAAAATGCAAATTTCAGTTTTATATGCCAAATGGTTAGTGTGGTATGTTCAAATTAAGATTTCTTTTTAAATCGTGGACCTAACCATAAAAAGCTTTATTACTTACTCAAAAGATCATATTTTTTAAACTATGAGACCATTTTTGAAATCTACATTAAATTGTTAATAAGAATAATGATCTAGTAGCCTGCATAATTAAGGTTGGTACTTAAAATTATGCTTTAAAGCAAAAAAATCATGTTTTTGTAAAATTTTAAACAATGTTTTACACGTAGTTACTAAATTATGGTAACGGATATAATGTGTCAAGCTATACAGAAAACTGCATAATATAATGTTCTTTCCAGTGATATGCTTTAGTTTGTATTATCGTACAATGTTCCATTTTTTATTATTATTTGAATAGAAAGAAACACAGAGTGGTTAAAAAATTTTAAGACTATCTTACTAGCCAGCAACTAGGACTGGACATTCAAATAACATTATGTGATTAAAAACACATGTAAATCAGGGACGAATGGGGTTTTACCACAATTCTTAGACCCGGCATACCTTATCAATAGTTTTGTCTGTTGTCCTTAATGACTGGGAAATTCCACTACCTGCTTAGTTTAACAAAAGTTTCTTTTAAAGCAACCTTATCACGAGGAAAACTGGAACCCATTATCTGTTTACTCTTTAGAACGGGTCTGTGTATAAGCTATTCAGTTCTGTAGCATCATGGAGTTCACTACAAGAGAATATGCAGAAATGCATTTTGTTTATGGATTTTGCAACGGCAATGCACTTGCTGCGCAAAGCGAGTACAGTTTAAGGTACCCAGATCGAAAAGCTCCCAGCCCACAGGTGTTCACTAGACTTCACCAGAGGTTAGTGGAAAGTGGAAAAGTTCAAAGAAAGTCTTCTGAGGTAGGTCCAGTTAATTATGATGTAGGTGTTGAAGAATTGATTCTAAATACCTTTCAAGAAAACACAGAGAGTAGTAGTAGGGCAATTGCGGCTCAACTAAATGTTTCACAGTGGAAAGTGTTGAATATTCTTCATAGAAACAAGTTTCATCCATCATGCTTCACGCCTGTACAAGCACTTGAAGCTCAAGACTTTGCTCCTCGTGTTCAGTTCTGTAGATGGTTGCTCAATAGCGATATTGAGCAGTATCATTTCTTCAAAAAGATCCTTTGGACAGACGAGGCCATATTTACAAGACAAAGAATCTTTAAAACACATAATATGCACATGTGGGTGGAAGATAACCCAAGAGCAACCAAAGAACAATCTTTTCAAAGGAGATTTCACATTATGGTATGGGTTGGGGTAGTAGGTGAAACGCTTATTGGCTCACATTTTTTCGAGGGAAACCTTAACAGGGAACGTTAAGTCCTTTTTGGACTTTTTACAGCACAGTCTCCCTTTGCTGCTAGACCATCTCAACCAAGAAAAAAGAGACAGTCTCATTTTCCAACAAGATGGCATTTCACCGCAGAGGTGCGTCACTGGTTGACGCTCAATTATCCTACATGGATTGGACGGGGTGGGACTGCACCGTGGCCAGCTAGATCGCCGGACCTTAGTCCCATGGATTTCTGTGTATGGGGTTGGATGAAACAAAGTCTATTCTGCACCTATCAACACAGAACAAGAACTGAGGGAGAGAATAACTACGGCTGCTGAAGTAGTGCGCCAAGAAGTCTCTACAAAAGTGACAGATCAACAAATGCGCAAGAGAGCAGGGGCCTGCATCAGAAATAGAGGAAGGCAGTTTGAACAACATTTGTAAATCTTATTCTTTTAAGTTCATTTTTCAATTATTTTTACGAATGTAATTAGTATGTCTTAATATTATGTCAAATCAAAATATTATAATCTTTCTTGTAATAAATAGTCAAAGCTTCAAGTTTTCTGCAAACTGTGTTTTAATTCAGTTTCACCTAACATTTTCGATGACGAAACAAAATAATTAAAATCACAATCATACCATTGATAAGAAAATTAAATTAAGCAGTTTTCTGTATGGTTTGACACATTATCTCAGTTACAATAATTTAGTAACTACGCTAAAACATTGTTTAAAATTTTACAAAAATATGATTTTTTTACTTTAACGCATAATTTTAAATACCAACCTTAATTTACGCATCTCACTAGCTCATTATTCTTGTTGAAAATTTAATGTAGATTTCAAAAATGGTGTGACAGTTTTAAAAATATGATCTTTTGAGTAAGTAATAAAGCTTTTTTATGGTCAGGTCCACGATTTTAAAAAAATCTTAATTTGAACATACTACACTAACCATTTGGCATATAAAACTGAAATTTGCGTTTTTAAGTAGACCCAAGCATGTAGTTTAAGCCCTTACATTTTTAAACACCACATACCATTCACCCTGTATAAGAACTACCCAAATAGAGAGCTGTTTTTCTATGGAATGTTATCAAAATACGATAATGCTATTTCTTTAATAAGTCAATTTTGTTTATCTCAACCACTGCTCTTTTATGTAGGATAGTGTATCAAGTACTTTGTCAAAGTACGAGTCTATCAAGTAGAGTTCAAATTAAAAGCACTGTACTGTAATTTACACATTTTTTCATTGTACAGATACAAAAATTAATTTAAGGTTACCAGTATATATAGTCTAATTAATTTAATATTCCAAATAAGTAAAATCAATTTGATCATAGATTTGCTAATATGAATAACTAGGAGACATCCCTGCACGCTTTATGTGCCAACCCCTATGCCAACTAGACTCGATACACCTTGGCCTTCGGCCTTGGCATGTGACTTTTGACTACAAATAATAGTACATTAACTGTACAATGTAAAATCAGTACATACTGTAGTTAAATTAATTTACAGTATCTCACACTACTTGTTTTGCTTCCTATTTATAGCACCCAATTGTATAACTAAGCTTATTTCAAACACGTTCATTTAATTTGTTTTTGTTTAATAGCTGAAGATTAAACTCTTAATGCGTCAATAGTACAATGTCAAACGTACAGAATAAACAAGTTTATTTATTTACAAAACAGATGTTATTAATTTACTAAAATCAACCCAACGTTATCCTTATAGAACAATCTTTTAGGAGTGGTTTCTACCACTTAGGAGTACTTTATCAAGATGAAAATACTTTAGTTATCCTATTTATGACCTAAAGAAACAGTGTACAAAATATCAGATCTCTACCGACATGGGAAGTTGGAGAATTAGTGATGAGTGAGTGAGTTAGCTCGGACTTTACCTTTTGTATATATAGATTAGAAATAACAATAAAATCAATTTAGAAAAGGACACCTTTTTTAGTGTGATTCGTGTATTTTAAAATCTAGAAAATATGCAGTATTTTTATTTTTGGTTTTATGCTACGTGGTAATCCATTTCTTACGGTATGTTGTGATTTCGTTGGGCGTATTTAGTCAGCAGTACAATATTTAGTGATGTTTGTCAATTGAATCAGTACTTATTATACTACTGATATATTTATACACACATTTGAAACATTATTATTTGTTAAATTATTATTAAGGACTAAAAATATTAATGGCTGATGTTATTTATAGGTATATATTTGTTTTTGGGAATCTTGTCAATACTCAAACATTGACTTCTTACCCTCTGATCTAACAATAGAATTAGGCGCTTCTTTTTAAGATATAAAACTTACACTCATTGTTGACACATTTGAGGATGCCTCAAAACACTCTTTAAGGATTCCTCCATATTAGAAATTCCATAGTAAAACTTTATTGTAAGAGAGTGTATTAATAATGTGTAAGTATATGGAATATTATATATACTTACATGTATATATAATATTACATATGTATATGTAATAAGTATATATATGTAATAGGTATATATAATATTAAGAGTGATTTACAGACAGCAAAAGAAAGATTTTTAAGAGTAGTGCTGAAGATTAGTGAATAGATAAATGAAGGAACGAAATAACCAAAGAAAGGTTTAAAAGTATTCTACCATTACAAGACAGTGGTTGGGACATGTAAAGAGGGCAGAAAATAATAGATTGTCAAGGATAGCCCTGGGGAAAGAGGAAGAAGACCAAGAGGAAGATCCAGGGGAGGTGGGAGCATCAAGTGTGGAAGGATGTGGAGAGTAGATGAATGCATAAAAGACAAGTGGAGGAATAGGAAACCTGGATTGATACACAAAAATAGAGGAAGCTGTGTGAGACGAGGCGTGAAAACGGAAACGTCAAAGAAAGATGATTTTAATATGTTTGAAAGTTAGAACATGAACTATGTTACCTGTGACAAAGTTGTCTTCAATTATTTCCACTCCAGGGATTGTGTTTAGAGCATTGTTGCAACAGAACTTTGTGATCTTGTTTAACTTTCTGTAATTATGAGCTATTTTTGTTACTATTCCAGCATGAATAATAATCATGGATAGATTGACTTCTTTGAAAAAGAGCTGGCCTATTGGAGAAAAATGACTACCAAAAATTGTTTTATTTTGTATGTTGAATATTATGATGAGCAAAATCGGAAGTAGAGCGAACAGGAAACATATAAAATATATGTTAACAATCTCCTTGTAACTTGGTTCTTTGACTGATTTGCCCTTCCAAAATCTGTTGAAGGCAGCCAGTTTGTTTACTATCCTTTCAAAAGCTCCCATTTTGCTCTTTACAGCAGTCACTAAGATGATAATTGTACCGCCAAAACAATAGCTCCATATAAGGGCTATTGAGCACTTAGCTGTGGTATTCATTGGCATCATGGAATTTTCCATTCTTTCACTTATCACTAAGGCCAAAGCGACAACCATAGTGAGTGAACTTCTCAGTACAGTAAACCAGCTGAAGCTTAAACTGGTTCCCTGGGGTACCATGGGTAACAAACCAGAGTATCTACAAAGAGGAAGGAACCACCATGAAAATAGTTCCTCCATTTCACCTACTGGTCGTTGAATGTGAATGGGTGATTCTTAAATAAACAGTTGTTATCCAATGTACGTGTCAATTACTATGTTGTTAATGGTGCTTTTAATGTCACGAGAAGCACATAAAGTTCATTAAAATCTTTTGAATGGATTTGTATCGTTATTATCACGATCCTTGATTAGGCTTCCATTGTAAAGCAACAAAAGAACCCATTCTTTCACAGTAATAAGATGCTCAATCAATCAATTCATACTGAGACATTTTGCTACTCAATTGTAAATTTCATTTTTGTGTATGAGAATAAATTATTCAATTCTTATTCCGTGACAACTTATGTTCTTTAAACTATTGATAGTTTTCAATTTACATCTTATAAATTATTTCAATGTATTCCCATAATAATTTGACATTTAAATAATGAACAAATATAATAAGAGTAACACGAATGTCAGTATATTTGATAATGTATTAAAACTTCACAGCAAAATTTGGCCAAACTGTTAAGTAAATATGTAAGTGTATTCATGTATATTGATATTTATATTTGGTCTGTTATGCCGTAATTGTAAATTAGTGGCAAATACATTTCAATAAAAAAGAGCTTCCTGTTTATTTTATTCAATACTTTCAATAATTCTGTCTCCATTTATATTTCAAACCATCGTTACGTCATAGAAATATTTACAGAAAGTTTAAAATATTTATACAAGAGCTCAAATTACAAGGATCATGTCAATATTTTATCCCATCAATAAAAAATGCTGTTGAACTTTGCATCTGTTGGCCGCCAATATTTCACGGAATTTCAATTTATTCTCTTTTGGGAACCTCTATGATTCTATTCTTATTAGCACTTAGGCCCAACCATTACTGAAAACATAGACCTGATCATACCCACCAATGATAAAAAAGTCAATATTTGTAGCATCTAAAAACTGTGTAAACAACAAATTAATAAATGAAATACGATCTCTTGGTTGTACAAGCAAGACTAGATAAACCTGTTCAGCAAGGGAGGGGAAACATCAACCATGTGACTCACCCAAAAACCAAGATGATGACACCCCTCCAAACAAGTGATCATTGGTGTCCATCTTGTTTCATCTGTGGAAGATTAGCTCCTATGCCTTCGAAATTCTTAAACTGTCATCTTTATTGAAATTTCCATCATTCAGGAATATTTTTATAGATGCTCATATAGTTTGGAGGTAGTAATACGGAATATTAGCCAGAACCTTGGTTTTATAGAATAAAATTCCGTGTTTCATATATTGTCTATACTCTGCGGCCGCTGATTTCTCAGTCAAATGAAATGAAAAATGATTTCATATATCAAATGTAATCTTTGAGTCTTGTTGAAACCAACCTTTTTGTTTCTTCTATTAAAACATTAATAACCCACAGCTACAAGAACTTTCATACACACCAGGAGCATATAAAGGAAATTTGTCATTATCTGTTCTCAATTTATTCTTAAGTTTATGGAGTGCTTCATTCTGTGTTTCAGCAAAAAAAAAAAAAAAAATAGATGAATGGTAATAGTTAAATATTTATTGTTAAAAAAATTGTATGAATGATGAACAAATTATTTTGATTATTTTAGTTGATTAAAACTATTGTAAATAGTATTTCACCATCAACAAGTAACCTTATCTATGAATTTTTTAAAAATATAAATTTAGACATCCAGACAATGCCCACGATGATAAACATCTGAGAGAAGTATCTTTTAACTTAAATAATAAGAATGCTTGAGCTAATCTAAGCATTTTATTTTAATAACTAAAATATATTATGAAGAAATTGTTGTCATTTTAAGTCCTAAAACATTTTAGATACCTTACTAAGTCTTTATTCTGTAGAATAACTCTGCTGATTCAGCATGGATTCAGCATTTACCTGCTGAACTCAGCTGGATATGTTAATTACCAACTTAATGTTTACTTCGGTGAGCACTAGCAGTCCGTGCTAGACTAAATAACTATAATTACACTTACACATTAAATAGAACCTGTACTAATTAGATATATCAATGGCGGATGTTTATTATATATTTCATTCTATTCAACCCTTTGGAGACTGAATGATTACATTTTGTCATTTACGATTTTTTTCTTCAGGACCGAATGACAAATATGGTCATTACTAAATTTCACGTGTAGCACCGAATGACAATATCCCATCATTCGAAGTTTGTTACAAATAACATCCAATTTACCACTTACGATAACTTGCACATCTTTGGGGTGATATGCAGACGTTCGAGAATGCTTTTTGACGTCTGGAGCCAGCTGCTGGAATACATCAATGAAAAGAACTGACAATAATAAACAGAGAGTTAATTTTAACAGACGAATCTGACACAGTATTAACAAAATATTTCATGTTATATTTATTTTTTTTTATTTTCAATCCGATTGTTATAATTTGTTCTGTGTTTGTAGGTGATTAAGTTTAGACTTCAATAACACAGTTTCCCAAGGGTAAAATATTTTTTGTTTACAAGATGTAAGCATAAAAAAATTTTTTTTAAACAAAATTAACTTTTTTGACAAAATATAAATATTTCAAAATTATGAGATGACTTTTAGGACAATTATTCTGATAAAGTACCCCATTACAAACATTCTGGTCAAAGAAGTCCCCTTGTGCCTTATTAGAACAGATTTTATAAATAAATTTATAAAGACTTGCGTATCTACAAATTTTGTTGTGGATATGGCTACCTAAAGTGGCTGATTTGGCCTCTTTTGGTACATAACTAATTAGGAAACCATGTGATATATATCCCATAACGGCTCTAGAGTGTAACGGATAAAATGTATCAACAAACCCAGCGTAAAGTAAAAGTATAAAATATATACGAGTATAAAGTATACTCGTATAAAGTATATTTATATATAAAATATAAAAATATATATTTTTATATTTTATATATATATATATTTTAAGTATGATCAATTATTTTTTATAAGTTGACAATTTGTGGAGTGGAGCAGACAGTAAGGAAGGAAGAGGGGAGGGAAACACGCTGTATTTGTATTATCGAGAAAGGCTCTTTGCTACTCATAGCGAAAGTTGCGTGAAATCTAGAACTAAATTTCCCGGCGTGTTCTACTGAGCACCTGTATGAACAACCCTAAGCAATGCAATACTGCTGATTTAATTTAAAACACCAGCTTTCAAATATTACATTGTCACCAATTTCTCATAGCATTTGTGAAAAAGATTTTAATCTGTGCTTTGATATTAATGCAATACATATCAGGCGTCATAAATACATTACAAAGTTGATTGCTATGTCCAGTAACTTGTCCATTGTATTAGTATTTATTTTGAAAGTTCTTGAGCATGAAACTCTATCAAAGTAAACATTAAAATCACCACAGATGACATTTTATACCCTGGAGTACTTAAAACTAATAATAAGTTAATAAAGATGCCAATGAATCTTTCACAGCCTCCATTATCTGATATATAAATTACAATAACATTAAGTTTCATCTCACGAATTGTTATTCCAGTACACTTATAATCAAATTTAATAGAGAGATTTTTTACAAGGCTAATTTCTGACATTGCATAGTGCAATTTTGAAAATATTACAACTCCACCATTCTGAGAGACTTTCCTGCTAACAATTGATAATTTTTAAAACATAAACAACAACTAACACTTGAACAATCATTCATCCATACATATCTCTGTAATGCAAACGTAAGGCGACTACTGGGCTGGCATACTCCACAAGTTGTCTCACCAGGTAGCAATAGAGAGAACCTAGAACAGTAGGATTGTTGATACCTCTGGAGAATCTCGTTGTTTACCTGTTAACAGATATCATAAATGTGCCCAGAAAATTCCAAATCACTGTCGAAACGGACTCCCAAACCCTTTATGCTCTAGAGTCTTGGAATGTGAGAGTTAGAGTAAGATTTTAGGGTTGGCGATTTGGATCTATGAAAAGTAATTGCAGAGCACTTGCTAGGGTTCACCAACATATTGTTACTTTTACACCACTCCTTTATTGCGAATATGCTATCTTGAAGTTTTTGAGAGTCTTTGGATGATGCAATTTCAGTGTAACCTTTCAGATCATCGGCAAATTGGAAGGCGTTGACACTAACTACCTTCAGGAGATCATTGATTAAGAGATTGAAGAGGTTGAAGTCACCAAAAACTAATATATTCTTCGAATGATTAGCCAACCCGACAGCCTCGTTGACAGCATCGCAGGTGTCTCTGTAAACATAGAGAGGACTTGATGGAGGGATGTAGACGCAAGCAATCAGAATACCAGGCCCCATTGTCACATGAACAAAAATACATTCAAGGTTATGGCTTGTGTGAAATGAAATGAAAATTGTCTTTATTAGGCGGAGTTAGGACTATTAAGTCCTCTCTTCCACTCAACCTAATGTGTAGAGATGTTTGTTGCCAATACCACTGCGAACAGCTATTAGGGAGCCAACCTCGGACTGCTTGTGGCTAGCCGCCATATAACTGTCACATCGATGTATAGAACATTCAGTACCGCCAACTATTTCTCTGAGTCTGGGTCATCTGAAGGGAGGTTTGTTTCACATAGTATGATAATATCGTCAAGAGTAGCAGATATATTGTTTTTGACTTCAACAAGTTTTGAGCGGAGACCAGTTACGTTCTGATAATACATATTGAGAGAGGTTTGTTGCCTGTTGCTCGAAATTATTCGTTTTTTGAGACAGTCTTCATAGTTAAGTCACATAGACGAATTTGATGGTTAAGTTAACTTCGCCTGCATATTTTCTTGATTTTAGATTAGCACGAAGCTGCTCTAGGTGTCTTCTCTTACGGGGTGTGTGGTCATGAGAGATTGATATGCCTTTTATATTATCGGGGACAACATTAGCTTTGAAATGTTTGAATATGTATATAGCCGCACTTTCAGTTGGCATGCAGACTCCACCTGTGGGACTGGAGGACTTGTGAATGGGAACAATAAAGCTAGATTTCAACCTGTCCGGAAAATTTGAGAAGTTGGTTCAACAAGATTGTCAGCTGAGGTGCTAATAGAGTATTACAATTCTTTAGCACATTAGGCGGGATTTCATCTGGTCCAGCTCCCTTGTTAGGATCGAGAGTTTCCAACTTGGAGTTCACGTCTTCTTGCTTCTAGACACAGGTAGATAAATGAAACGGTGTAGATGTGGGTGGAACATCTGTTGAAGAAAATACAGAAGAAAAGAAGCCAGCAAATAAATTGCGAACCGAACGAGAGGTATTTTGTTTGTAGTTATTCTTTTTGATTTTTACATAATGTATAAAGACATGAAGGTAGCAAAAAAATCGGAAATTTCATCACGGTTTTTTTATTCAATCAAATCAAATAAAAAAATAACTGTATTGCCATAAAAACAATATACATTCATTGGCTTGCGTCTATATTAATCATTATACAAAACTAATATATACAGTAACAAGGCCGTAGCCAGCGGGGGGGGGGGTCCGGGGGTCAGAACCCTCCCCCTCAGTATTTAAGGAAAAACGTAACGTTTTGTTAGAAACAAACAAATCCTATAAAGCGAAAGAAATGTGCAATATATTTGGTTTTCTGATTGTATTTAGAGATATATTCTCACTAGTTTCCTGTAGTGAATGTTTTGCACTCTTTTGAGAAAGATAATATTAATACTACACGCAGGTGTGGAGCACGGTCTCGTGAGGCCGGTTAGCCTACTCACAGAACGGTTTCGCCGTCGCGGCAAATATTCTCATACAATGTTTGTTACAGAACGTCAAAACTCTCAAAACTGCCGGTATGACCCATGGACCTTCGGCTAGTTGTTCCTCAGACACTGTCGGTTTTCAGCCAGTGTTATATAGACCATTTTGTTTAAGGATTTGATTATTTAAGTTTATACTAGTAATTAGTGTAGGCCTACTATGAATACACAATACATCCTAGTTATAAAGATTTACCGATAACACGAGATGACAAAAAATTTGCTTCATAGGGTAGATGAAATTTAACAAGGACGGAGAATTTCGTTTTATTGAACATTTTTTTGCAATTTATTTATTAGAGTTTTTTTCATTTACATAAATATATTTCCAGATGAAGCATCAAAAAATGATAATAGCTGTTGTGATTATTATTTCTTTGTTAAAATAATTTTTAAAATGTTTAAGTGTTTTATTAAACATGATAACATGCTTAACTTTTCTCCCAAGTACTATAGAATTATTCCAGTGGATGCTATAAAAAGTGTTAATGTTATAATTACAGTTTTACAAAGTTTCCCAATGAATACATATCTATAGATAGATGTGTATTCATTGATATTACCATTGATTTACTAAATCAATGTTACTAGTCAAGGTCAAATTTCCAGGTTTACTTATTGATTTAGCAATCTCCTCAATAGCTTACCTAGTTTTGCAATTTTAACACGTGCTTGATTTGGATGTTTTAACATGAATTGAATGTAAATTCAAACTCAATTCTTATTAAACCATGCAGTTATTGAAGTTCAGATTTATAAATTTGGACGTCGTGACAAAAGCTATCTTATAAAATGTTAATAAAATCACAACTTCAGCCTACCGGATCATACAAGGGTTCAGGCCGCGGAGGTTCGGGCCGCCGCGCCGCTGGCCGGAGGCAGGCGCTCGTTCTCCTGCCGCCACTTCCTCAGGCACTGGGGCTCGTGGATGGCGATGGACGCTGTGCCGAACTGTCGGCCACACAGGTAGCAGAGGACAAGTCGACGTCGGGGTAGGGGGGGGGTGGAGAGCTGCTGCCCCGGACCCGCTCCAGTCTCGCGATTGTTCCAACTACCAACTGAAATAAATGGTTTATAAGAATTGGAACAAACTTTCCCCCATATTAAACAATTTAAAAAATCAAAACTGAAAATTACCTGTTTGATTCCCAACTATGTGTTTTTTTCCACAACTCAAAAACTAGTCATGTTAGAGACATGCGGTTTTTACTCAAATATTTTAAATTGCAATTTACATATTTCCTGAAATTTTAAAATCGCTGGATCCGTTTTTGAGAAAATTTTATTGTTGTATGTTTTTGGCCATAAAAATAAAAAAAAACTAACATTTTATAAAAGTAAAAAAAATTATCTGGATATATTGGCTAACTAAACCTACATACAAAATTTCATTAAAATGTATCCATCCGTTTGGTCTCCAGCGAACTGCACATACACACAGACACACATACGGACAGACACCAACATTTTTTCGAAAAAAATCCTTTTTTTTGTTCACGGGACCTTAAAATGAATTTTTAGACCAACTTGTGAAAAAATGTTTTTTGGACGATTACAACACTTTCTCTATGCTAACGCATATGAGAGAAAGTACACACGAAGTAAGTGATCGGAATGTTGACTGCTGTGATGAATGAATACAGGGGTGTGTCTGAAGGGAAAACATCGATGCCCTTGGGAAAACGGATTGTAGTTTTTCTGAGTTACCTATTACTGTCCTCAAAATGAACTAGTTAGCGGTTAACAGAGTCTCCAAAATAGTACATACAATTAAACCCTAGATTTATAAGTGTGAAAGTAAGATAAGCCAAGCTGCTATCTTACTAAAAATGAGATGTAGGTCTGATTTTAAAAGAAAGACATTTGTCCTATCGATAATTTTCACGCTAACGTGACATTCTTTACTTCTCAACACGGAGAAGAATGAATCAGAGGTAGCACCCAACAGTGGGCTGAATGGGTGTCGAGCTATAGAAACTTGGAGTACTTAGGTCTCCATTCCTCTGTGCGTATTGTAGCCTTATTAAAGCTACTATTTATTTTTGATGTGTTGAACAAACTTAAATGAGAGATTAAAATAAGACTTGTCCAGTGATAAAAATTTTTCTTTATTTATCTTCTTATAAATAAATTCAAACAATAAAAATTGGTTTCTTCTTAAAATAATGATAAAAACGGAAATACAAATCTCTTCTTTTATTGACTCAATGGAACATAAATAAATTAAAACAACTCTTCCAAAATGATAAATTAAATATCTTCAGACCAGAACATTTTTTTATTTATTTAACTTTTTTAATAAATTTCTTTAAACCTTTAAATTAAAAAATTCAAAATTCAAAATTGTATTAAATTGTCTAAAATTGAATTTTTTTAAATTTTCTAAAATTGTTTTAAATTGCCTTTTTTAAATTTTCTAAAATTGTCTAATTTTTCTAAAATTGCCTCCGGGAGATCTGGAACCAAAAGAAATAACCAGCTTTTAGTAACTTGAAACATTTTTCCTTTTACTTACAAAGTTTAAACAGCAAGAGAAAGAAAATCAAAACACTCTAAAAATTTGTCACTAGAAGAGTGACTTCAATCCAGAAACAAGTTTAACCGCGCATGCTTGGTGGATCATACCCTATCTACTAAAACCCTACTGAAAATCTCTAACTAAAGAAAACTTGTAAAAATTACTTACGTAGCTGTCCTGGAGGTTTCGAATCCAAAATTGACCACAACAAAGCTCGACCGGCATTCACACAATCACTCACACGCGAACTACAGAAAAATTGCCGCAACGGTAAAGGACAACCGAAACGGTACAAGTCACCGTGTACACGAAAGCGGATCGAACGTGGTCACACTCAGAAAGTTATTGGGAAACTGCCCGAAACGGCCGCACGCTTCCCCCAACGGACTTATCCCCACTTAACTCAAGAAGCTAAACCAACCAATTAGAACCCTCTAAACCAGGACATCTGAACAGGTAAGGCTCACCAAACATGTTGCCTTCAGAAAACTTGTCGCATGAAATTGACAGGAAATTAACAAACGTGAAAATACTGGTTATTTAACTATTTTATATGGGAAAAACTACTTTTTTATTGGAAAGGGGAAGATTCTGAATTTTTCTCAAAACTTGGAGAATTTATATCGAAAACTTTTGGAAAACAAAACAAACTCCTAAACCTCTCAGTTCTTACAAAATTTAACATTTTCTAAATACAATTTTTCTAATTTAATTATAATGCAACAATTAACAATTGTTACAGTATGGCAGCATCGTTGTCAGCACTCCCCTTATCCCCCCCCCAAACCCTGGTGTAAAAACGTAGTAATTGTTACTACAAATTTACAAAGATTTACTTTAGTGGTAACTGCTAGTGAGGCGTTCGCTGTTGCCATAAGAAAGCGTCCTCTGTATCTTTTTCTCTGTGTTTCTCAAACAGATTTCATATAAAACATGTCATGGTTGTAGTCTTTACATGCTGTTTTCTTACAAAACTGGTCGTCAAAGTGCGGATTGTGATTGAGCAGCAGTGATAAAAAAGTGAGAGTTAAATGGGAATTTTATTAAATAAATACTCAAAGTTATCCCAGTAACTGTCATTAGTTGGATAACTCATTGAGAAATGAAAGGCCGAGGGACACCTTTATGGCAACTGAATATCTTATGCACCCAATCATTTAGAATGTGAAACTCGACTCAATTATCACTCGACTATACTCAGTTTAGTTTTTTATTTTGGACATCTACTAAAAAAATGCTTTAAAAACTTCTGAGAAAATCAGTGATGAGATACGCGAGGAAGGCTGTAAAATACGTAAAATGGGTGGGTGTGACAAGAACCTCCCACCCACCCGTACACGGACAGTGGTGGGCCAGCGTTAACATACTTGAGAAGGCTTTAATATACTTTCCTATCCATTCTTTCACGTTCAGCACCTCACGTGCTCAAGGTTGCCACCTCACGCCATTCACGTCTGTGCTATAGGCACAGAGATATGAATTCTTCATCGGGAACACCGTAGTGCGTGATGAAAGCTAACAACAATGCCTCAATTTGCTGAAACCCCTCTCACTCCTCTTGTTAACAAGGAGTCTTTAAATTCTCAACTTTTGTCCCTCTTACATTTATGCTTGTACATTCTAGTGTCGTAGGCTACCTACCTCCTGAGACACTGCTGTTCGTGTCTCTCTACGGCCTCCCTGCTGTACATCCTCCCACAGATATGGCAGTGTATCTAAGGTGGTCCGTCCGCCAACAGACTGCTGTGCTCGCTCCGACCACTCGCCCAGCCTCCGTCTTGTTTCTCCTGATGCCGTTGCTGCTGATGTTAAGACGGAAACATCAAAGTTGCCATGACTCATTAACGACGATTGCATAAATAGATGTTGCAATATTTTGCTGAACTTTCCTACATTTTAACGAGCAGCATATTTAACTTTTAGATTTGTATAGCTAAATAAATACACACATAGTAATTTATCAACCAAAATAATACCATTGAACAATTATTGGTTACCAAGACTTCTTTTTTCAGTAAGCTTTCATTGACGGAGACAGGGTTCAGTATGGGAACTGCCTACGTGGTAAGGGAAGGTAGGTTTTTTTATACAACAACTCCCTCTGCCAATAACTCACCATTATCCATGAATAAAGGTAAGCCTAACTAAAAAATATTTATACAAGTAGGACTGTGAGAAAGCAGTTTAATAACGATTTTATATTAATTTCCAAATTAACAGTAATTGAATTTAAAAAATGAAGAGAACTTTCCTCCAAAGAAAAGGAAATATATTAAAACAACGAATGTTTAAATATAAATAAGCACCCGAATAAAAGCAATGGATTGACTGAATCAGAATATAGGTGTTACTTGAAACTATGTACTCTGTTAGAAGTTTACATGGGAGGTCTAGGGATGGGAACCCATGCCAGAATTGTTCAAGCTTTGAGAACTATGTTTTTGAAAATGTAACCCTTATCTTTAGGATACATGTCGTAACCTTCTAAGAACAAGAGACACCATTCAGTTAAAAAAAATTATTGCAGATGAACCTACGAAGAAAGAAAAGTATGAAGTTTTCGAAGAGGTTATTGCCCTACTTGAGTGTGAGCATACTTGAGTGCGAGCGTACGTGAGAGCGCGCACACTTGAGCGTGACCGTAATTAAGCTTGAACGTGCTTAAGTGTGAGCGTAATTAAGTGTAAACGTGCTTGAGTGTGAACGTACTTGAGTGTGAGCGTAATTAAGTGTGAACGTGATTGAGTGTGAGTGTACTTGAGTGTGAGCGTAATTAAATGTAAACGTGCTTGAGTGTGAACGCACTTGAGTGTGAACGAGCTTGAGTGTGAACGTGCTTGAGTGTGAACGCGCTTGAGTGTGAACGCACTTGAGTGTGAACGGCTTGAGTGTGAACGTACTTGAGTGTGAACGTACTTGAGTGTGAACGAGCTTGAGTGTGAATGAGCTTGAGTGTGAACGAGCTTGAGTGTGAATGAGCTTGAGTGTGAACGAGCTTGAGTGTGAACGTACTTGAGTGTGAACGTACTTGAGTTTGAACGAGCTTGAGTGTGAACGTACTTGAGTGTGAACGTACTTGAGTGTGAACGAGCTTGAGTGTGAACGAGCTTGAGTGTGAATGAGCTTGAGTGTGAACGAGCTTGAGTGTGAGCGTAATTAAGTGTGAACGTTCTTAAGCGTGAGCGTAATTAAGTGTGAACGTGCTTGAGTGTGAGCATAATTAAGTGTGAACGTACTTAAGTGTGAGCATAATTAAGTGTGAACGTACTTAAGTGTGAGCGTAATTAAGTGTGAACGTGCTTGAGTGTGAGCATAATTAAGTGTGAACGTACTTAAGTGTGAACGTAATTAAGTGTGAACGAGCTTGAGTGTGAGCGTAATTAAGTATGATCGTTCTTAAGTGAGAGCATAATTAAGTGTGAACGTGCTTGAGTGTGAGCATAATTAAGTGTGAACGTACTTAAGTGTGAACGTAATTAAGTGTGAACGAGCTTGAGTGTGAGCGTAATTAGGTATGATCGTTCTTAAGTGTGAGCGTAATTAAGTGTGAACGTGCATGAGTGTGAGCATAATTAAGTGTGAACGTACTTAAGTGCGCGCGTAATTAAAGTATGAAGTTTTCGAAGAGGTGACTGCACTACTTGAGTGCGTGTGTACGTGAGAGCGCGCGCACTTGAGCGTGAACGTCATTAAGTTTGAACGTGCTTGAGTGTGAGCGTAATTAAGTTCGATCGTGCTTGGGTGTGAGCGTAATTAAGTGTGAACGTGCTTTAATGTGAACGTACGTCAGTGTGAACGGCTTGAGTGTGAGCGTAATTAAGTGTGAACTTTCTTAACTGTGAGCGTAATTACGTGTCAACGTGCATGAGTGTAAGCGTAATTAAGTGTGAATGTACTTAAGTGCGCGCGTAATTAAAGTATGAAGTTTTCGAAGAGGTTACTGCACTACTTGAGTGTGAGCGTACTTGAGTGCGTGTGTACGTGAGAGCGAGTGTACGTGAGAGCGCGCGCACTTGAGCGTGAACGTAATTAAGCTTGAACGTGCTTGAGTGTGAGTGTAAAGTTCTAACGTGCTTGGGTGTGAGCGTAATTCAGTTTGAACGTGCTTGAGTGTGAACGTACTTGAGTGAGAACTTGCTTTAGTGTGAACGTGCGTCAGTGTGAACGCCGTGAACGGCTTGAGTGTGAGCGTAATTACGTGTGACTGTACTTAAGTACGCGCATAATTAAGTGTGAACGTAATTAAGTGTGAACGTACTTGAATAGGAACGTGCTAGTTTTGTGTAATTAATTCTCTAATTTCTGGGTATATATGTTTTATATATCATGACAATTTCACTTATCCAGAAAGTTATGTGAATAAAAAAAGTTTGGATAATTACATTTTGGTTTACCTTGCAAATCGTGAAATAATGCACCGATTGAACACAATTTGTTCTATAATTTTTAACTATGGAATGTGTTCTATATTTAACTTATTACATCTGTTAATTAGACGTCACCTATCATTTTTCCCAATGAAAAAATAAAACTTCAGTGCGAATAATCTTTTATTAAGATTCAGCTTGCATTGACAGTGTAAATACGGTGTTTTATACTGTGGTGTAATGGAGGTTAGTTCCATTGAAACATCAATAATGATCATATTATTATTATTATTATATGATGGAAACGGAGTTATATTATTTTATTTTTACAGCAAAATTATTAAAATGCACTATTTTTCTTTTAAAAATAACTTAATTGCTACGTCAGGCTGAAGAACAGGATATGAACTAAAAGCTCTTTTGCAGTACATTCAAAAACATAAATATTAATTAACTCACTCTAGTTCATCTAATGCGATTAAAAACAAACTGTCTATAAATTAATTACGTTATATGAAAATTCACTAACTTAAAACCTATAAAAATATTTATACTATAGCCTACAGATATATTTACGTAAATATATAATCATCAAACATAATTATATTATAAATAGATATTGATTTATACAGGTCACGTGAAAGGCCGCTCAGGAGTATATCTACCGCTTGGAGTCAGGTGGAGGGTCATCTTTGGGCATGTCTACAGTTTGGAATCACGAGTAGGATCTCCTAATATTATGTTTACGGGTTGGAGTCATGTACAGGATCGTCCAATATTATGTCTATTGTTTGGAGTAACGCGGATGGTCGTAGGAGTTTTGTACTATTTCGAACCACGTAGGATGTCTTATATTCTTTCGTATGAGACACGCCGACACAAAGTTCCTGTTTTCTACTGTTTGGAGTCATCTGGAAGATCTTCCAAGGGAGTCTGCCAGGGGATCTTGTGGAAGGTCAACCCAGAGTTTGACGGATGTGAGGTCAGCCAGGTGTCTGTCTACCGTTTGGAGTCATCTGGAAAATCTTCCAGGGGATCGGCCTAATTATTTAGTCATATGAAAGGTCACCCGGAGTTTGATGAATAGTCATGCGAGAGGCGCCGAGCGTCTGTCTACCGTTTGGAGTCATGGGATGACCTTCCCATGACCGTGGAGGATCAATGTAAACATAATAGTGTTTGTTTTAATAATGCTTGTATAATTAATAATAATAGTATTAGTAAAAAACACGTTGAATTAATAATGAATATCTATATAGGCCTAACATACATATTTGAACAGCCGATATTTTATAAACGCCAATACTGTATTAGGAAAATAATATTTCATAATTATATTATTATCTATTATATATTATGTATTATTAAATAATATACTCGATTGTTAACAGATAATCTATTGTCTATTATTTATATATAATCCGTAAATATATCGTTAGACGCTTACGCGCTTACGGAACTGCAGCCAGAATGAAAAATGACTCCGCACTATCGGCGCAGAAATTATGTGTACTCAAGTTTGAAGGTTGTTTAGTTTCCTCGTTAGTAGTACGTTATGACATATGCATTTTAAAATTTTATTACAAGTTTTAATAATTGTTATCCTAGTTGGAACAAAAAAAGTAGGACTCTTAGTTTCTTAGTAAACAACCTTCTTACTAGGGCATACATAATTTATATTCCGACATTAGGTATCCTTTGGAAATATGTGGAAGGAAGTATCTTGTTCAAAATATGTCACAATTATTATCCGAAACCTGGAATGAGACATTTCATAAGACCCTGCTTGAGAAGGATTCACTATAAGCCAAATGGGCTAGCAGCAAATTTAGGTTATAAAGCACAGCTAACCAACAAGATAATTATGGCAGTTTTAACAAGTTTGGAGACGGTAAAGTTGTAATGTTCTAAAACAATACTGTTATAGTTATATCAATAATGTAACATAAAATTAATAGTATAAATTAAAGCTAAACAAGCTTATAATTAATACTACTATAAACTAAACAAAGCTTATATTTCAAAATAAATCAAGACGAAGAAGACGACCGGTCTCAATCAAGTTGACCGGTAAACTCAGTCACAATATGATGTTTTAAATCAAACATAACCTAACAACAAAGATCTGATTTATTGGAATTAACGTACAGTATGTTGCAAGGAACATTTAATTAATTACAAAAAAAGTTCACAGAGAAACAAAAGATGAATATAATCAGTGGATTGGTTGTTACATACATGGTGTCTCAAAAAATGTAAACACACTTAGAAGGGCAGCCTCGGTGTAAACCAATGCATTACAGTACTAATGATACTAACTCAATGTTTGCGACGTCTAATTTTTACCAAACATTGTTATTTAACGCCCCAAAAATGTATTATCAATACAATATTTATTCAAGGAACACGTTTACGTATAACGTGTTTTACTTTTATTTATATTACAAATAATGTGTTGTTTTGTAATATAAACTAAAAAATGTTCAAAATTATAACCGTTACCAGTACATATACTACAAATTGCTAATACAGATTGGCAAACTAATTGTTGTTAAACTTCAACCATGTTAATTTAATGCTAAAAAAAGCTATTTTAAATTATCAGTTGACACAGCTGTTTTAAAATCAGCTGACATACATGTTTTAAATCGTCAGCTGACATAGGTGTTCAAAATTATCAGCTGACATAGGTTTTCAATCTTTGTTTCCTTCGAGAACATATCAGTTCAAATATGTGTATAAAGCACTTTGTAGTAGATGTATTTCAATTTTTTTAGACACCTTGTATATGTTCGTGTATATATAGGTAAGATTTTAACGTTAAAACCTGTATTTTAATTCATTAAAAAGTCAAGAACATCTAATATTAAATTGGGGCTTGCTATTCTGCGTTATCTTTTGTATGCCTATCGACTGGTAAGGTCTAAATCCATCCCTGATGGCTTGTCTTGTTTCAGCGATTACTTGATTATGTTAACTTAAGTCAAGCTAATTAGAATAGAATAGTTATTCAACTGTAAGATGCCCAAATAGGCGCTGTTTGATATCCCATCCATTTAAGAAACGATAAGATATAAGAAACCGCACATCTATCCAACAATTCTTTAATTTCCAACACATTTCACTGAGCATAGATTGTTTGTGGATAAATTCATTTGTTTATAAAAAAAATCTCTTCATAAGTAAAATTCTTGTCGTAATATTATCCACAGTTTATATCATACGCTATACATAAATAAATAACGGTGAACGCCTGAATATAAGCAACTAACCTTTATTTTAGTTTAATGATTATGCTAATTTAAATTCCAATTTAATAACAGTATTTCAATAAAATATAACTTTCATTAATATTATCTTCATCGTATTACACATATTTCCCTTGTCATTTTATAAAAATTATAAATTTAAATGTTGTATGATGATACAGCTAATAAGTCACCGGTAAGTAATAGTTTACTGTTAACATGGTGTTTGTAAGATATCAAGTAGTCTGTATATCCCTTCTCTGAAGTTCTTCTTCTCCTTCCTTTATCGTAGTTGATGCTTTCTTTCTAGTTTTACCTTCTTAAGGAGAAGGTCGTTACGCGTTATAAATCGGTTCGTATACTTTCGGTATTTTTTACTATAAATCATCCGGAATACATTTTAATCATATACAGTGAAGTTAGTATGTGCTCCTACGTATTTCTGCTGCAACGGTAACTAATGTTTTAGTTTTATTTCTCTAGTATAGTAATTTCTATTTCTGAACTGTCTTTGTTATCTGATAATGGTAGCTGATAGTACCTATATTTTCTTTTAATATTTAAATATCTATAACTTTTTAGGGTGGAATCTTCTGTTTAGTGTGATTTACTAGATCACAATTAAAATTATTCACAAAAACTTAGTGCTTTGCTAAGATTGTATAAAGATATGTTTAAAATGTATTTAGCAAAATTACATCATAGCTTCTAGAAAATGGCGGAAAGCCGACATGTTCAGCCATGAGTAGTTCTTGCATTGTCGCCATCTACCTAGAGCATTTTTGTATTTTCATATATATTGGTTCAAGTTCAATATTAAACAATTCATATCAATAAAACTAATAAATTATTTATTTTAATATTATTTTGGCCCATTAATTAACTAATACAGTACTAACAATGTACAGTGATAGAGAGAGAGATGGTGATGGCGACAATAAAGGAATTATATTTTTCAGACGTCGATTTCCGTGAATTTAACGCAACTCTCGATTTGTTGTGAGTGTTATGTTAAGTTGGGTTATGTTAGGTTAGGGTTGAGAGAGGTGTTTTCACGGGTGAAAGACGTAATCTTCTCGTTTCTACTTACATAAAAAAAATTAAAATTTACTGTTGCAACGAGGTTAACATTGAATTAGATTATCAGAGGAAATAACTTAATCACGCGGAAAACTTATTTTTCGCCGGAATATCAGGAAAGTAGTTTTTTAATAGAAAATTAATAAATATGCAGTTTCTAGACGCCTCGCCAATCTTGACTTTTTGCCACCAGTGGGTAGAATAATGTTTATATTTTCTGAGAAAACACCCTTTTTCCGCGGAAATAACACTTTATAAAAAAATTCCAACTTGTTTGAAAATGTTATTTTTATTTATCTCCGTTTTTTTCGTGATTGTTTTGTTTTTATGTAGTTTTCGTTTATCACTACCAAATCACAAACTAGTTTTCGATTTTCCTGTAAAAAACAAGTTTTCTTCGGCTAAAATTACCCTCAAGATTTCAACACTTATTAAAAAAGATATTGTAGTTTCATAGGTGTCTAGAAAAAGCATGATTACCAAATATTTTTTGTATCCTTATTTTTATAATTTTTTTCTATTATTTAATGTATTTTGTACACTTTAAATGAATATGTTATTGGTTTTGCGATAAAATTGTTATTTTCACCCACGATAACACTTTTCTCAAACCTAGCTAAACATAACCAAAAACACATCCTTCACAAAATGTCGGCCGTCCCTCCAGCGAAAATAGTATTATGCTTATTCGTTTTTTACTGTTGATATTTGGTGTTTATAGTGACGATCTTGTAAGAAAAGTTGCCCTTATCTGTTTCACTTGTTAATGATAGAAACAATTATTTTATTTTTTAGTTTATTTCATTATTTATTGTGTGCTTTAATTGTTACAAATAGTACTCGTAGATTAATCTGCCAACACAAGAAAACCTTTTTTAAGTCAGATATATCAATTATATTATATTAATATTCTTAAAATGTAAACTTTTAGTATATTTCTTTACACATTGGGTTGGTTTGGAATAACATGTATTGACATATGCTTATTAGGGCTGCAGGCACGAATAAGGCAAGAACCGTTTGTTCTTTTCTAAAATTAATTACTTACATTAATGAAATAAAAATGAACTGATGCAGCATTTATTTTTATGTATACTCAATAGAATAAACGTAATAAATACAATACCGGCAATTCTCTAGTATTATTTACAATTTCAAATTTTTTCAAAATTTTATAATACATTTTTGGGACGTTAAATAACAAAGTTAGTAAAAATTAGGCGTCACAAACATAGTATCATTAGTAATACATTAGTTTACACCAAGGCTGCCCTTATTTCTCCCAACGCGCCGCGGCAGTTATGGTTAGGTTACGTTAGGTTATTAGTTATTATTTTGTAGAAAATGTTTTTACATCTTCTACTGAGTGGACAACCCTGTAATTAGGAAACATCGGCTTATTAACATAAAATTTGGTACCAAAATAACTGAAACTTTACAAAGAAAATTAAAATAATTATGGATTTTAATAAGTGTTTATTTTAAACAAATTGAATTGTCTCTGGGACTCTCTTTAGGGGGAGAGGGCAGTATGGGCTGGCAGTATTCACAAGGATTATTAAATATGAATGCTACAGTAAGTGTATGGGAGGGTGGATCAACGATCAATGCCTCAGTGCGTGTTGGGTGGATGTACGGTGAATCAATGTCACAGTACGTATAGAGTGGGTGGGTCAATGCCACCGTACTTGTATTTGGTTAGGTGGGTGGATCAATGTCACAGTACATATATGGTGGGTGGATGGGTCAATGCCACAGTACGTATGGGTGGGCGGGTGGGTCAATGCCACAGTACGTATGGGTGGGCGGGTGGGTCAATGCCACAGTACGTATGAGTGGGCGGGTGGGTCAATGCCACAGTACGTGTATTTGAGGGCGGGACGCCTTGCCATACTAAGTTTTTGGAGGGCGGGGTGGTGAATATTAAACGTCGGCACTGGTGGCGCAGTGCTGTTACCCAGCTACTTGTGGACAAAGTGCTGTGTAGATTGTAGGCGATAGGTTCTATTAATATGCTCGGTCCTCTTCATACCAACATGGCGTCCGTTCAGTGTTTGCTATCGGCGTGGACACTACTTGAGAAGTCTGGTGTGTCCGTGTTGGGTGTTAGTCAGTGTCTGGGTGTTGTGTAGGGAAATAACTGAGTATCAGGATTGTCATTAGCTGAAAATCAGATCAATACTACGTGGTTCGGATTCCACGCAAAACTGTAGGTCCCTTCGTTGCCCGGCTGTTAATAAACGGTTCTGTACTAACAGTCGACCTTAGCTAGTAACAATGACTACACTCGTTCATCCACAATCATGTGAGTTGTACATGTGACTTGTTGAAATGACAGAGGCTAGGGAAGCCTTCATAACTTTTCACGTACAACTCTAGTATTATTTTCTCAACCTGAACATAAAGAGGCAGGTGAACCCACCCCATCCAACCTGGAGCCAAAAATCAGGTGGGTTTATAAAACCCCATATGGGGTTAAATGGACATTGCATCTTATGGGACTGGTTGCATAGAATCCCACGTCTATCGGAGGTAAAGACATTAAATACAAAGAACATACCTCATGGAGTCAATTGTCTTCTAATAGAGTTTGTTTTCTTGATTCATTGTGGGCACAGCACCTCACATTCTGAAGAAAGAAAAGCACCCTGAAACTTCTAGCAGGCAGGCCATGGAGAACCCATTTTGGCAAAGGTGCTGAATAAATTTATCTAACAGCAAAGCCAGGAGGCGTGTTTTCAATAACTGATATTGTAACCTATGTCAAATATGTTTTCCAAATGAACATCTGTTCATTGTTTCAAAATTAAAGTACATTATTTTGGAACAAGCTTTTGTACAGTATATATTGTTCAGTACACAGAGTTTTAATAGTTTCTCCCTGACTTGTTTCCACAATTTATAAAAGATTTGATTTTTGAATATGCCATTAAATTAATATAAGCTACAGTACATTTAGAGTGTTTCTATGTTATTGGGTCTGTACTTTGCTCGAAGATCTTGGAGTCATCTTCAAATGTTTAAATAGGAATATGGTCATGTGATATGTTGTTTACCACCGCCATTTCACAATCAGAATTCAGAAAGGCTCAGTCGTTCTTTAGTTATTAATTAGTTTGTTATTGAATTTAATTGGTATCACTTATGTTTTTTCATGATTAAAACTGATCTGTCACCCATACAACCTAAAATCAGTAAAATGATTTTTGTTTTAGCCATGAAAATCAGTTTTCATTGTGAAAATACATACGCAATGACCAAGTAAATAAAATAACAACATAATTAATAACCAAAGAATTTCCTTTTTGAATTTTGATTGCACTATCATTCCCAGTTTGAAACGGCGATATCACCCAACCATATTCCTATTTAAAAAGTTGAGGATGACTCCAAGATCTTGGAACCAATGGGATTCCAATTAACAGTGAAACACTCCAAATGTTGTGTGATTAATATTATTTTAATGGCATATTTGAAAATGAAATATTTTATAAGCTGTGGAAACAAGTTAGGGTGTACTTGACTTAAAGCCTCCCTGTATATTTTATACACGGTATTCAATAAACATTTTGAAAGGGTGGATTATAGTAGGACAAATTCGTATTTTATTATTATTATGGTTATAAAATATTTCTGCTTAATATACTCACTAAAAACCTGTTTGTGTGTGTGTTATAATATATATTGTTGTATTTATTTATTTGAGTCTTAGTAATTTCCTATTGTATATGACATATAGAATGTACGCATATAATAAAAATTCCTGATTGTCGAAACGAAAACTATAATATATTTTTAGAAAAAACACGTCATATACTGGTTACCACTCTAACGTAGCGTGAACGTGTGAACTAAATGTGCCATATAAATTCATTATGTTATTATTATTTATTTATTCTTACACCCAATTGTCAAGATATGGATGAGTATAGATTTGCAAAAAGTGTGATGAGTGCAGATGAGTGAATGTACTCTTTGTTACAAACTAAGGCAGACTATTCCTTAAAAAGTGTCACTTTTAATAGCCAAATGACAAATGAACAGCTGGTGGTAATCATCTGATCTTTTTCAAAATTTGTTATGACTAATTTATTGGGATCGAACTGAGCTGATGAAGCTGTCTGGCTTTAACCATCTATGCTACCGACCAATCGATATACTTATACCAACAACTACCACTGTAGAAAAGTTGTTAGTATTTACACAGTTTTTATAAAGGATTCCAGTGACTTATAGAATACCCCATGTATATTTATCTTTTTAATATCTCTAATCTGAATATTTTATTTTTTGTTGCAGATGCAGTCGGCGAAAACGTGCGGGTGAGGGCATCATACGTGAGTTATATCTTTTCTCCAAAAGCGTTATATATTTTGGCGGGATTCGGCTCGTGTTGTTTGTGGTGCCCTCTTGATTTTTTTTTATTTCCATAGTCAAACGTTGATATTTTTATTAAATTTTTTTATTTTAATTTTTGTATATATTGATAAAATTGTGTATTGGTCCAGACTCAATTCTAGATCTCTAGTGTCCAGGCTTGTACTTGGTTGTATGTTTGTGCATGGATTCATGTAATTCATGCTCATACATGCATATCATGCTCATACCTTAAACTCCAGATCTGGGGTTAATATGTCCCATGCTGACTGTCTGGACTTTAGTTGTAGGCCCTTTGAAGAAATTTTCATTTTATTTCTTTATTTTTTTAATTTAAAAGTAAAATTTGCACACAGTCGACTAGAGACTGTGTAAAACAAGGCAACTTGGACGAGACCAATGGGTGCTGTGAGGGGCCGGCTCAGCCACTGAGTGTCATAGCCCTGACTCAGGAGCGGAGAGGCAGTGTGGCGACCGAGTATCCTCACAGTGGCTCATCCACGCAATACACAACTATTCAACTCTCCTAAATTTTGAATTACATCGAACTTTGGTCAATATCATCTGGTTGTCTTGTTTTGTCCTTTATCTTTATGAGTGTTGAACTACATTCAGCTATTAAAGATCTTAATTTCCTATATATGGATTTTATAATTTATTAGTTAAATATTTACTTGAACTATTTTATGTAAATTTAATTTATGTCTTGAATTATTTGAATAGGTACAAATAATAAAATAAACACTCATAAAGAATAATTAGTGCAGGCCCTCGCTTCACAAAGTGTGGAGTCTTTGCTTTGTATGAATATTTGTTCTTGTTGTATTTTCAGAGGTAACAAGGCCAGCTCTTCAGACACTCTAGATTAGGATAGATTAGATGAAATTAGATTTCAAATTATTTGAAACACATAAGCGTTTACTATTAATTTAAATTGTGTTTTTTATTTCACTAATATTTTTAATTAAAAAAACATTTAAGAAGCATTTTCAAAAATAATATTTCAAAGAAGATACATGAAATTCAAATTATATCAGACAGTTTAAAAATTGCAAATTTATGGTTAGGTTAGGTTAGACATAGATAGGGAATTTCAGGAATGATCTACGTAGACCTTCCAGATCGTCAAAGGTATTGTGTGCATGTTATATTTTCCTCTTGTTGCATGTTAGATTAAGCATCTCTTAGCTGCCGCGCCGGTATTAATCTTAAATCTGTGCCATTTAATTAATATATACTAATGTAGATAGGTGTTTATGTATCCAAAATGAATTTATGACACATACCTGTCTTACATGTAATTATTAGGAGCATTTCAGGGTGTTTTTGTTCTTCTAATTTCAGATATGAATAATTTTTTTTATCTTCACTGCCCAGTTCACACGAGCCTACAGCCTTTTGTGTGAACTCTACTCAACATGTGAATTACCGACTGTCAGGGGGTTCGTGAGATGTCAAAATTAGTGCTACAAGATGGCATAATTTCAAGGTAAATATCTGATTGTAAATAAAGCACTTGCAGTAGATTTTAGGTACCAGTATACGTAATTTTCTTTTATGAAATGAAAAAAATGTGAGAAAAGGATATGAGAGAAGCAAAAACAAGTTGTATAGAACAGAATACTACAAAATGTGAACATGTAGTGGGAGGGTGTGACAACCACCAAGTGTGGTGTTAACAGTGGGGTGGGAGGAAACTCCACAAAAGTTGTGTCAGAACTCATATCTAGCAAATATATCTTAGATAAATCAGTTGTATAAAAAAGAAATCAACAAATATATGAATATGTTGTGGGTGGGTGGCATCACCACTGAGTGTGGTGTTAACAGTGAGGTGAGAGGGAAGTCCATAAATGTGTTTTAAGAACTCATATCTAGTAAGCACATATAAGATTAATATCTTCTATGATAAATAAATCAACAAATATATAAACATGTTGTGGGTAGGTGGGACCACCACTATGTGGAGTGGGAGGGAATTGCATAATTGTGTTATAAGAACTTATATCTAGAAAACACATAGAAGATTTATAAGTTGTATGAAAAATAAATCAAGAAATATATAAACATGTTGCAGGTGGGTGGGACCATCACCATGTGTGGTGTTAACAGTGGGGTGGGAGGGAATTGCATAATTGTGTTGTAAGAACTTATATCTAGTAAGCACATAAAAGATTAATAAGTTGTAAAAAATCAAGTATTTAATCATGTAGTGGGTGGTTAGGACCATCACCATGTGTGGTGTTAACAGTGGGGTGGGAGGGAATTGCATAATTGTGTTATAAGAACTTATATCTAGTAAGCACATAAAAGATTAATAAGTTGTAAAAAAATCAAGTATTTAATCATGTAGTGGGTGGTTAGGACCATCACCATGTGTGGTGTTAACAGTGGGGTGGGAGGGAATTGCATAATTGTGTTGTAAGAACTTATATCTAGTAAGCACATAAAAGATTAATAAGTTGTAAAAAAATCAAGTATTTAATCATGTAGTGGGTGGTTAGGACCACCACCAAGTGTGGTGTTAACAATGGGGTTGGAGGGAACTCCACAAAAGTTGTGTCAGAACTCATATCTAGTAAGCACATATAAGATTAATAAGTTTTATGATAAATAATTAAACAAATATATAAACAAGTTGTGGGTAGGTGGGACCACCACCAAGTGTGGTGTTAACAGTGGGGTGGGAGGAAATTGCATAATTGTGTTGTAAGAACTTATATCTAGAAAACACATAGAAGATTTATTAGTTGTATGAAAAATAAATCAACAAATATATAAACATGTTGTGGGTAGGTGGGACCACCACCAAGTGTGGTGTTAACAGTGGGGTGAGGAGAACTCCACAAATGTGTTGTAAGAACTCATATCTAGTATGAACATATAAAATTAACAAGTTGTATGAAAAATAAATCAACAAATATATAAACATTTTGTAGGTAGGTGGGACCACCACAAAGTGTGGTGTTACCAGTGGGGCGGGAGGGAATTGCATAATTGTGTTGTAAGAACTTGTATCTAGTAAGCACATAGAAGATTAATAAGTTGTATGACAAATAAATCAACAAATATAATATAAACATGTTGTGGGTTGTTGGGACCACCACCAAGTGTGCTGTTAACAGTGGGGTGGAAGAGAACTCCATAAGTGTGGTGTAAGAACTCATATTTAGCAAGTGTATGTTAGATAAATATGTTGTATAACAATGAAGATGCAAATATATAATCATGTTGTGGGTGTGTTGGACCACCATCTAGTGGGGTGGGAAATAACTCTACAGATGTGGTTTACTGACATTTGGAGAATTCATATCTGATTAAGTACAATATATTATAAGCAAATGTTTCTATATACTGAATAAAAACAACTAAACAAATATGTAAACATGACTAAGTAAAGGAATTCTACAATAATATTGCTACATTAAATATAGCAAATTTAACAAATACTACTTTTTTTTATTTAAAGTAGAGGCCGACCTCCTTACTACTTATTTCGTAGCTCATTGATGAATGCAGCTGTCGCCAGTTGGAGCATTGAAGTTATAGTGTATTACATTATTTTATTGTTTTCCAGATAGAGTTCGCTTTGTCTCTGCAGTACTTGTTCTCCTTAATAATGATGGCTTCAACTACTTCATAATATATTCCACATCCAAACGTTGAATATTTAGCAAATATCTAATCCTACTTTGATTTTCAGATACTTCAACATGGTTTCTTCAGTTAATACTCTTTTGTACATAAAGGTAAGTTGAGAGTTTGAGCTTTACTTCGTATACTTGTTATCTAGTAGTGACAATAAGTGTATTTTTAAATATATTCTTTCGAAATAGTTCCTTCACTAATTAGACGTATCTTAATTTTGGACAACAACATTGAGGATTAAAAATGTTTTTATAGTAAAATCCGAAATTAGAGATGTTTGGTAAAACATGTGCAATATTATTACAGTCAATACTTTAACATGCTGAAATATTCAATTTAACATTAAGATCAACCAACTCAATAACACAGACTACACTAAGTAACAGGATATGAAGACATGTAAAATTCACAGTGAAGAGTTACGTATTGAACATTTTTGTCTTGTTATGACTAAATTAGGAAAATAAGTTTCATGTTGTAATTAGAAACATGTTTTGATTTGAAATAGTGTTGGGAAATATAAGATTTCACTTATAATTATAAAGTACACAAATACAATCATAATTTGGTTGAAATTCATTGTGATCTTCCAAGTTACTTGATGACTAGCAGATATGTACAAACTTAAACAAACGGAACTCCTTTTTGCAGTTAATGAATGATTGCACTACATAATTGTTTCGTGTTACTGTAATATAAAGTATTGCCTTATCCGTTTAGTAGTTGTCTTAAAGAAAATATACTCAAGCTGGCTGACCACTCACTCCCCTCTTGAGGGCTCACCCACAATATTTTTTGAATACATAAAGTCCACTGGTTTTTGTAAGTGGGTGGCCTCTTCATATTGTGTTCTAAGGGGTGGGAAAGGCAAAGTCAACAATATGGTAACATAAATTTTGCAACCATTTCTAATCTGATTAGTACTGACTTAACTAAGTTTTAGTCCAAACTTAAAACTGACATTAACTAAGATGCTTTCGAGTTACCATCGGTCTTCCAAAATGTGCAAACTAAGTTGTAAACTGTTGATAAGCCACTTGAAAAGTGACCTAGTGAATGCACCTTTGTCAGAGAGATGGACTGGAAGGTAGAAGTGAGAGGTAGAACTACTCTTACCCCACTATGTTATTCAATTTAATGTTGTCATGGCAACTAATGGTCCCTCCCTTAACTCCCCCAAATCCTTAAAGATAAACTTAATAATTATTTCTACAGATGTATATTAGAATACTCTATTTATAGTTGTTATCGAGGCGTTCAATGCAGCCGTAAGGATAAACCTTTGTTTATTTTTTCTCTGTGATGCAGTCAAGATTTGTTTTAGAAAACTTCTAATACAATGACAACCATGAAATCTCCTGCTTTGAATCTATTACCAATTTGTTTTACTATACGTCAGACAAAGTTCTACAAAGACACTTATTATTTCAAAAATAATTTCTGCAACAAAGTTTGCCCTCATAATTGAATAAATAATCCTGGAAATAAATTCAAGGTTTTCTCATGTTAATGAAAATATATTTTATAGTACCCAGTTCTTTTCTTTCAACAAGTATATTAGGATAGTTAGGACATCAGTAACCTTACCTAAGATGTCAAGTCTACAGAGGTCAGTCTCTCCTCACCTGAGGAAAGTGACACTGAACATGTGTTATTTCTATATGTAAGGCGTTAGTGGACTTGGTTTCTTAGATAAGTTTGCCAATGTCTTAACTATCTTAATATACTAATTCCCAGCCTATTGCCCTCTAACCTAACCTAAAATGTTTTTCACTAAGATCATTTTTGGACTTAACCTGTATAGAGTACTGTGACTCGCAAACATTGTATTCTTCTATATAAATGTACACAAATGTCATACAATTGTGGTCATATGTGAAAGACATAAAAACTGTTTTTTCCTTCCAGGATGCCCTTCCCTCGCACTTCTCCTCCTGCAAGCTGCTGAAGACTTCTAGAGTGTAGGTGCCGTACTCGAGTGAGTCAAAAGTTTCATTATTGTGGTACAGATTTTTGGTTGTTTGCGTAAACTAGCGAGTTAGGCAGGTAGTTGACTGTTAAGTGAAGATAGAAGAGATGACCAAGAAGACTAAGAAGACATGTAAGTAGTGTGGTAAGACAATGGGCCTCTCCCCCGAGGGAGGGGTTAGACTTTATAGCACCTGTCAACTCTGAAACACCTATCTATCGTCATTTGTCAGGTTAGTAAAAATATTTTACAGTTGCTATACATCTATTTGTTACAATGTGAGTACCATTGTAATGTAATAGTTTTGTTAGTTAATGTTTGACTACTTAAATGACACTGGAAAACTTTATTTTTATGTTGTAAAGTAAACAATGGTAACAACAATGTTTTTCTCTTGTACAAAATGTGTACAATAGATTATGTGTTGAGAGAGTTAAAATGTATATGTAAAATGTAGAATTAACAAATAACTTGACCTGGTCTTTTAGTGGTTTATCCTGGGCCTTCCATACTACATACTGCATAAGGGTTTAATATTTTGGCCATTAAATTTGTTAATTTATTACATTCTTTTTCTTAAATATATTAATTTTTAAGAACATTGCAATTCAAAACACAATCATCAACTAAAATGGAGACATGTAGAGTCAAATTGATTCAGAGAACAAAAGATTTGATGAAAACTGACAGATTTTGATAGAATACAGAATTTTCCCTCTTTTTTGCATTAATATAAAAATATATCAAAACTTAAAATAGCTATTTTTTATTTCATTTCATTTACAACACCATATTTACAAATGGTTTAGCCAAAGTTATTTAGACTCCACACTTGAATATACATGATAATTAACAAGATATATAATACAATATAAAATAGATAACAACCAACTAGATACATTATACATAACTCATACAAAGCAAACTATAACACATATTAAAAATATGCAATCATATAAACAAATAGTTTATGATTAGGATAATATAACATTAAATATACCTATAAATATATAAATATGAAATTGGATAAAAATATAAATATAATAAACATGCCAAATGTTGAGAGCCCAGTCACACTAAGTCACATTCTCAAAACTTCAACTTAGCTGCACTGTCACAGAAAAAAATTAAAGTAGTGTATTACCCAAACATTGTTGCCTAGGGATAGGGGTACTTTTATTGCTATTCTAACATTATAAAAGTAATAAATCTACAAATAAAATAATAACTAACACCCAAAACTATGAGCAGTAGTATGATTTTAGAACAGGCAAGGGCTTCAATAGTTTTATGTGGTAAATTAGTTTTCCCTTAAAAAGTTCCAAATATTTGTTTGAATAAAAACATGGTTTTTGAATTTGTATAATTTGAATAGTTTCTTCATTAATGTGGCATGTAATTTGATTTTCTGTCATTTTATAGATAAAATTGCCATAAAAAGAATTTAACTTTAAAAGAAGTTAACCCTCCAGTTAGGAAAGATATAAATAATATATCCTTGTGTTAGAGATATTGAATTAAAAAGTTTAACCTAAAATGTGATTATTGAATTATTCCTAACACATTTACTCCAATGAGATACTGAGGAATAATTGTTTACTTATTGATAACATTGGCTGAGTGGTTGTCTGGGGTTGCGGAGATTGTTTTCATTTCTATGTTGTTTTTGTATTACAGTGTTTGTAGCATTTAATTGTCGTACTGTTGTGTTGTTCAGCTGATGGTTCTGTTAGTAGTTGATTCTCTGCTTTTAAATGGATGTTTGACGATTTGGTACTATAGTTGAATTGTCTCTTGATTTTTGTTTTACTTTTTGATTAGATTGTTATGGCTGGTTTTAGCTTGTTTTAGTTGCAAACTGTCTCTCAGCTTTCTTTGGTCTGCTGGTTGTTGGATTGTCACAGCTGTTTAAGTTTGATCAGTTTATCTAGTAGGGTATGACTTTTTTGATTGGAATGTTTGTTTTTGGTTTACTGTCAGTCATGCTGTCTCAGTTGGTTGTCTTAATTGGTTGAGATATTTTAGGTAAGATAGGTAATTTGACCAGCTTTCAGTCTCTGTTTGTTATTGGGAAGTCTGAAATTCCATTTGAAGAAAACAAGTATCCCAAAATACCCCACTCCACCAGCCAATAGAAATGAGTACTCTCTTTGTATTTCATTAAGTTATTGTTAACACTTAATTTCTATAGTTAGGTAAATTCTAAACATTACATACCAAGTTCCTAGACAACTAGAAGTTAGCAGTTGGTAAATAACCAAAAAGGTGATTATTTCCTGTTTGGCCTGTAGCCACGTTTTAAGATCCGAATATCTCCTGAATTCCAGATACAGTAATTACGATTTAAGATGATTCAAATTATGTCTTAATTAATCTAGAAAAGTAATATTGATTGTGTCATATAGAAAAATAATTCACTCTTTAGGTAAAATAATAATTGATGAAAGATGTTGAACAATATTTTGCTAGAATAAATTTATTCTTTAAAGTTGAAATTGTTAAATTCTCCATTTAATTACTGTATATTCAGTAATTAATTATTTACTGTCTCGTTAACAAATTTGTAAATAGGAGTAAATAATGTAAACATTTCTATAGAGTTTTGTACCATTCAAATTCTATAAGTTTTACACATGACAGTATACAAAAGTTAAATGATATTAAGTTAGTTTACTTTAAAATATATTCACTTTAATTAACACAGTTGGACCTACATTAGACAAACAAACTTGAAAAGTACTAGGACTTCACTCCTCGAGAGTTTAATGTATTTTAATTTGAACATTGTTTATTTAATTTTCATATTTACAATTGAGAATACTAATAGCAAAATATAAATGAAGAAGGTAGAATTTAAAATTCATTGATTTCTCTTCAAAATTAAGAAAAATTTAATGTGCTAAACATTTAATCCTAGATCAAGAATTCAAAGAATATTTACATTACTTTATTTTATTATTATTATAATTTGAGGGATAACATCTCACTTTAAGTATAATGTGGTTGTTGGTAAGTATAGGTTTGACATTCAGATAGAAAAGTAATTTACTGTTAGTAAATTATAGTTAAGAAATAGTTAAGAATTAAAATTAAGTATATTTATAATTATGATACTACAGGCCCAGGGTATATCATATATTAGTAGCCTTGCGCTCCATAACATATCAATAAAATATTAATATTACTACCACGTTAAAAAAATTACTATTAATTAAAGCTAAAATGTCTCTAGGGTCATTTAACATCAAACATTTGTGAAGAGCCCTTAAATGCTAAAATATATTCATCCTCAAGCAATTTATTTAATCTGTTTAATTAATTTGCATTAATTAAGTTCAAAATGGATGGAAATATTGTTTGATAAAAATGAATATTGTATAACTAATTGATTCATACACCTGCCCAAATCTTCAAAAAGAACTTTCTTAATTATATATAGAATAGAATATTGAAAATAAGATTAGCTGTTTCAGAGTTTTATAAAAGAATCGAGGTATATTCTTTCCCCGAGGATAGAATATATCCAGGTTCACCAGGTGTGAATTTTGATATGTAATGTGTTTTGGTTTACCTGAGTGCTGATTTGGTAGTCATTTTCCTCCCCCCTGGGTGGAATATGTTTCTGTAAATCTCTCTCAGAGTAAAATGTTTTCTGCTTTTTTTCAGGTCTTCTTTCAAGATGAATCTTTTTTAAGAAGACAGATATTAGTTAATAGTTAACAGTTTAAAGTTCGTGCCAAGAAAGAAGATAAGAAGAAAGAAGACATCTCAATTACAGGTGGGTTATCAATATTATTTTAAAGGGTTGTCCATTCCCCAGGGTGACGTACTCTACCCCTGGGGGGAGTCTCTCCCCAAAAGAGGCACCCGGGCGAAAGTGGACACTGTGACGTAGTGCCTGGGCTTTTCACCAGGAGCCACTGAGTACAACCATGCAATGAGTCACCAAATACTTATTACAATACAGTTATTATTGACTTCTTAATACACTTGTGAGTAGTAAGATCAAAACTAGAAAAACTGTTCTCACCTCACATTATTCTATGAAACAAATTTATAAGCAATAGATTTTTGTAAGAGATAGATCTAAGAGAATAGATTTTTGTACCCTTTGAATGAGAAAGTAGTAATGAGTTAGCATGTTATTAACTTTCTTCTCGTGTAATGGAAAAAAAATTGTTGTATAAAGAAGAGCTAACATTTGGATGGTATTTTTCAATGAATATTTTAGTATCTGAACATTATGAAAGTATCCTTCGAAAGTTCTCTCTCATCACACAGAAAAAAGGAAAGAAGATGCATCCAATGGTGTGCTAAATGTGTTGAGTAGTTATTTTTCCAGTTTGCCATGCGTTGGACAGACCAGCACATTGTCAGTCTCTCCCTTATTCCCCTTATTCCTCAAGGATAAACATAGTTATTATTACTACAGATGTATAAAGATGTACATTAGTTGTAATCTACAATTGTTTCTCTTTTCTCTGTGCTCACTCAATGGTTCAAGTCACAGGTATGATATTTTTTGTAGTCTGTACAACTTTTTTTGTAGAAGGAGCACCTCTTTGTTTGTAAATAAATGAAATATTCTGAGAGGAAATGGCAGATGTTGAATGGATGAATATTCGGGGAATAGCCAAGATCAATTTTGTGTAATTTTGGAAAAACGCTTGAAGAATGAAAGAAGTATTTATTTACCTTACATGGGTCAAATGTTCACTCACCCTCTTGTCTATAGTTTCCCTGACCGTCTATTCTGACAGTCCACCTACATGACAAACCAAACAATACATAATGTTTATATGTTAACTACTGCAGAATTTAGCTTGTGTGTCGTTAGGTATAGTCGTTTCTATCAGAGACTGTTTCCCGCATTGATCGTTGCTGGACATAACCGCAGAATTACACTGGTTAACTTTTACCAGATTAACTTTTCTTTTTATGACTCTAAAAGTGATGTTAACCATGAATAGTGTTGATTTTTTTGTTGAACTCCTTCTGGACCATCCTCCATGAGATGTGAAGAGTTTAACTCAATAAAAACTATTTCTTAAGTCCAGTAGACATTTACAAAGTGTAACTTTCCCAACTTGAGCTAATAAACCAATATTAAACCAACTAGAACAGGACATTCATTGTAACTTTTTAAAAATTTAAACCAGCATCATTTTTTAGAGAACCTTTTGTTTACTTTAAAAAACCAAACTATTTGTTTACATATTTTAATATGTTTAAAATATGACGTCTTTTGTACTTACTTGTCTTTTTATGCTTTGGGCTTCCCTTCGATAATCTCATATACCTTTGGTTTTAAATTCTTTTTGGTAACTGGCAAAATTGTTTGGGTTTTTCTTTACTTAATAATTTATGATTGGCTGGCTCCAAAAGGCGTGTTTCTCCACTTTAACAGTGCACTACATAAATCTCTATAAGTAAGTGTCTGTGCTACTTTTTCAATCCTTTTGATTTTTAATCAGGATGTTCTTGTCTAACATAGTTAATCTTCAAATGGTTGTTGCATCAAAACCCCATGAGTGCTCGCTTGAATCCATAACTGACTATCTTCATGTTATAATCAATTAAAATGTGAAACATACTAAACATCAACTACAAAGATGTAAAATGTTTTTTACACCAATTTAGTTTGAATTTAGTAGCTGTAGGAATCTTTTTCACAAATCATAAAGAAATGAAGGAGAGTGTTAATAAACTACCCTACCTCAATGGAGCAGAGTGGCTCAGGGACTGAGGAGGGCAAGGTCAAAGGTTTCAATCCCAAACTGAGCTAAAAGTCAGTACTTCACTCGTTAAATAAAGTTTATGCACAGGCCTGCAGGCTCATGTGAACTAGCAAGTTAAAACAATGTAAAAATAAAGAAACTGGCAGATAAGAAAAGGACCCTTTATGTGCTCTTACTAAGCCAACTTGTTAACATACGAGCCTTCATTGCATCTCATGTTTAACCAAAATATAGGAGTAAAGTACATGATTTTAATGTTAGGGTGGTCAGTTAGATTGCAGAGTTTACATATAAGGGTTTGTAACTGACAACAGGTGGATCAAAGAGCCTGTACGCAATGTTAAGGCCACCACTTTACACACACGTTGTGCGGGATTTGTATAGCCAGTGCCTGCCGAATTTAAATGAATAAATAATTTAAGAGTTTTACCATTGATTTTACTGTACATGTAGTAAAAACAATGATATCACTGAGAAAATTTTGAACTTATTTATTGAAACAATGTTACAGTAAATGCAAAACAGAAATATTTATACAACCTTTTAGTAGTTGATATGTATAACTGCAGAAAATAAATGATATGTCACTTCTTTATTAAATAAAAATAACACTTGTATTTTTATTGAAAAATATGAACTTTTATAACCCAAGACATGACAAGTTATAATATATTATATGAAACCTGTCATAATTAAAAGAAAGTTAATTTGATGAAAAAAAATAAATAAACTCATATTTTGGACCTAAAAGTAAAAAAACTAGATGCTATTGAAAAATTTTACATATACAAAAACACAAAAGAAAACCCATCACTATTACTCAACAATCAAGTAAAATTTCGCTCAAATATTATGTTTGATTCTATCATGAAGATGCAAAATTATAAAGTTTAACAAGATCTACAACTTATCCATCTAAATTTTTATTTAAATTTTTATAGTATTAGCTGTTGAATTAATTATTCTACAGTTAAATATTTTTATAAACTTATTTCATTCTGTACAACTGAAGATGGTCTTTCGAGACAGAAATCGATATTGAATATTAAAAACATCATATAAGATTGCTAAGTGTTGTTCTTTATATTTATATATAAAACATATATTTTATTTTAAGCATTAGCAGGTAGCTTAGAAAACTACTGTATTGATACGAAATATTATCAATACGTCGTTATCATTATCAATATTTTTATTGACGAATAATTAATTGGACGACGATTATTTTTAGCTATATAAATGAACACTTATAAACAGATTGGCTTACAATAAACTTATTTTAATCACTGGTGCTAAATGTATGAGTGATTAAGCGATAAATTAAGACGCTGTGTTTGCTGGTTCCATTCTTACCTAAATAATATTATACAGTATATTGAGGGAATGTGTACAAGTCTATGTGATTCTCCTCAGTATCTTGTTAGTTGCAAAACTCTAACTTTTTTTATTATAATTCAATCAAATTGAACCGTGTTATTTGAATGTTTAAACATAATCATACCCAATTTTGGATTTTATTGTACTTGAAATGTGAAACAATATATATAATAATAAATAGTAAATAATAATAAAATCACATTATATAGTATATGAATATTACACTATATGCATTCTTTTACTATTTAAAAATGCTCGTGCTCGCACGTTTTTCTCTTCAGGTATATAATATTGTCAACTAACCAAACCCTCCCCCAAATTTTTTTTCTGGCTACGGCCTTGTACAGTAATAACAATTACAGTATAGGCTATTTACTGGTTATTTAAAAAGTCCTTAACTGAATGAAACATTTTTCGATTAAAAAGGATTTGAGACTATGTTTTAACTTAACAACATCTCCCACAGCCTTAATGTTGTCATTTAGGGCATTATATAAAATCACAGTCAATACCAATATGTATGTTTTTTTTTTTTTTTTTTTTTTTTTTTTTTTTTTTTTTTAAGATGTTCTATGTTGGGGAATATTTAATTTCTGCTTATCTCTCAGATTGTACTTAGATTGAGGAATAAGAGATTGAAAACTTTTCTGATTTTGTTTCAAAAGCATTATTGTTGCAATATGAAAATTCCAGGAAACGTCAGTATTTTTTGAGTTTTAAAAGCAGTTTTACATGACTACTGTACTTGTTGAAGATGTGCAATAACTCTGACGGCCTTTTTTGTAAGACAAATATCCAGGGCCAGATTTAAGATTTTGGTGCCCCTAGGCCCAATAACTTTTCTGCCCCTAGTCTGGTTAAAGTTACTTTCCTAAAATCCTTTATTAAAATATTATATCAGGCCTATATGTTAATTGCTTAAACACCACTCCACGATAGAAATTTATCATTGCAAGTTTTTTTGAAGAATTTACATGGTTCTGGGCTTAACAAAATACTGTTAATGTATAAACAAAAGGCTAACTTTTGTTTTATTCAATTTAGTCATTTAGGCAAATAAATAAAAAAAATCTGTAATACATTATAAAAAATTTTTAATCTCAGAAACACTGTTTACATATTTTGATAACGTGACACAAAACTGTGTTTTAAAGTAAAACTAGATATTTTGTATGTACAAATGGTAAATTGTACTAGTATAAAAATTACATTTTTCCGTTCGATTAGAATACCAAACTAGAGAAAAAGGGTACAATTCAAACTATTCCAATGGCCTATGTAAAAAACGTAAACCACGTATGTAAGCAAACTCGACTTGAGCTGGAAAACTTCGAAGCACAAAGATTCGAGGTAAAAAAGATTCACCACTCCATAGAAAACTATTATTAGTCAAAGATTTGTTTGTTTATTTACACATTGAAATATAAAAGGGAAGCTGGACAAACGTCATTTATATTGATATTTAATATTGAGGGATGAACGTTAAACGTTCCTTCCGCGGAGGAATTCGAGGTTATGTTAGCATGGAGAGAATGAATATTAATTAAAAAATATTTTAATTTGATTATAAAAATATTCTCTGATTTTTTTCTGTCGGCCGAGCGTCCCCTCAGAGCTTGCGCCCATAGGCCCGGGCCTATTGGGAAATTAGGCCCTGCAAATATCTTATGTACATGAGAATTTTCTGCGCCCCATATAGAGACTGCATATGACAGACAGATAAGGAAACACTGAGGCATAGTAGGTTGTCATAAGAAGTTCTGCATCTGTAAAAGACGATAGTCTGCGAAGTAAACCCATACCAGAACAGATCTTTTTTGCAACTTTGTTGATATTAGCATAGACCTTCTATTATACCTATTAGAAGGTATAATAGAAGGTCTATGATATTAGAATGAAATTTTATATATATATATACATTTCTTCTCTTAAGCGGGTTTTACAATAGATAGATTTAAGACTTTTATATTGGTTCGATAGAACATCGAAATTATACTACTTAAAAATCGATGATTTGACCTCGATACTCTCCAAACAATTATAGGTACGGATCGATGTTAGTTGGTCGTTGATAAACATCGATGCTCATCTCAAGACGTCACTACAGTTACAATCAGCGTTAGTCAGTCTCAGTATTTTACAGGCTTGGCTCAAAGTAATTCTAGTGTGCTACCAAACTTAAATAAGATTTTAAACTATACATATTTATCAAGTGTTAGAACTATTAACATAGATATTATATTTTAAATTCACAAACTAAATGTTGGGAGTATTTTCAAAAAAAGTTTAATGCACTCCATACTCCCATCATTTGACTCTACAGCTGTGAAAAAAAATATCATATGATTGTTTTTTTTCACTCCTGCCTCCGCCATTGCCATTATGTCGATTTTATTTGTGTCAATGAAATATCACAATCACATGATCGTTGTTGAATGAGCTGCCTAGCAGACCCAATTCACACATAAAACAGAATTTTCATTATAATATAGTTTGTCTAAACCTGTGGAGATTATTTTCCATTACTTAAAATGAGAATTTGTGGTCCTAAATTATCTCTTTGTGGTCTAATCATCAGTGTATGGGGAATTATACAATTGGTAAGTATCTTTCCCTACTTTTTCAGTTATTATGAATGATAGATGGAGAATTTCTTTTACGCCCTGATTGATAAAATGTTTGTGAACTTTTAAATTCTGATAAAGGAGAGGAAATGATTTGCTCTAAGATAAGATTCAGAAAAAATAAACATTTATTTTGACTTTATGCTGACTAACTAGGCCCAAGGTTCTAAATATATAAATCCTCTCACATAGTAGTTTATATCTTGCATGTATATATATATCTTGTTTATAGGCTATGCAGTTTCTAGTCAACTCATGAATTTACAACATTTCTTTACTATACTAAAAACTAGATAGGTTTTCTAAGAGCATAGTTTTTTGACGAAAATGGTGATAGCAAATACCTAACGAAATCTCAAACTTGTAAATAAAGGTTACCTTTGTATTTTTTCTTTGTTTATTAACCCCTGAACTGGAACACGGCTAAATTTTAGCTCTGTTGTACCCACCAAAATACAACCAATAACGTATCGTCTTACTTAAAACGCCATTAGAAAGAGGGGGAGTTCTAGTTTATCCTGGGATGCCTGATTAGTGTCTGAGACGAAAGGCATGGTGAAATAGAATAATAAGAATCTTGACTTCTCAGAGTGAAAGTGTCTCTGTTAGCCATTTTGATAGCATATTTGGTGTTTTCAGTTCTCATTTGTAATTATTAGTTTATTTTAGTGTTGTTTAAGTGTAAATAGGTATATTTGTTATCTGTAAAGTGTTTTTAGTGTCGTGTGAAGTGAATATTAGTGAAATTTATGTATTTATTTTAGGAAATATAAAAATGACAGATTTTTAAGTTATGTGTACATTTATAAGCATAAATAATGGTTGTAAATGTATATTATTATTTTACAGAATCTATAAGATGTCTAGTAACTTTTTCTAACGATCATCTGATCTTAGAGAACTTTTAGAAACTGCAAATTCTGGCTCTGATTGGGATGAAGGACGTAGTAATGGGGAGGGATTGCTGGATTTTTCTCAGATTTATTTATCAACAAATTATGGACCAATTTTCACCAAATGTTCTGGGTCACTAGGTTAGGCTTATATATATATACAACCTAGAAACAATTATATTGAAACCTCCTAAAGAAAGAAAACATTTGTAAACATGAAATTAAATACTTTATTGTCCGTAACATGTTACAATACATGCATAAACATTGTCAAAATTGTTTCTCTATGTATAATCATAAAATGGATACAAAGTTTGTGTAAAAGCACAAGTCTTACAATTTTATTAATTAACCTATTTACTAAAGTACACATATATTAAGTTAATAATTACCTATACATAACAAATACAGTATTATATAAATAAAGATAAAATGTATACAAAGGTTGTGCAAAAGCACAAAACATACACCTATATTAAGTTATGGATTACCTATTCATAACAAACACAGTTTTCTAAACAAGACAAAATAAATAAAAACGTACAAAAGCACAAAACATACCCATACACATTTACGTTAATGATTACCTATTCACAACAAACAGTTTTCCTTAACAAAGAAATATATATATATAATGATTGTGCAAAAGCACAAATCATAAAATTTTATGAATTGCCCTATTTAATGATACACAAACATATAAATAACAAACACAGTTTTCTCTAAATGCTGACAAAATACTTAAATAAAAAATAAATAAATAAGTTAACGAATAGTTCAAGTAACCTAATTTAAGACATCTAATGAGTAAGGACAACGGTTAATTAGCCATTTTTTTAACATGTAGAACCCAACATTTATGCGCATATTCCAGAGAAAATGCATCCCTTCATCTACAGAACCCTGAGTTGACAACCAAAAAAACCAAGATAACCATGTCACAAATAACCTATATTTATTTTATAGAGCATGTTTTCTATAAATTTTAATTTTATATAGGCCTAGTAGCCTATATTAATTATCTAATACTACCACAGTACTCATCCTTCGTATAGAGTTTATGTTTATATTGTGCTTATTGTGTTCAGTAGGCCTAATACAAAACATGTACCTACTGGCATCTGTATAATGCAAAAGTGTTTTGTGGTCACTTTACCCCTGGGTCAGTCCATATGAAAATTTTTTGAAATCATGGAATTTCAAAGTTCAAGGATTAATGTCTTTTTTTGGGCATGAAAATAAAAATTTGAAATTTATCCCAGTTTTAGTACTAGAACAGAGTAACAACGTGCAAAAATTTGGTTTGTGGACTTTTTTATTTACCAAAATAAATAATTTAGAAAAGTGCCAAAATTAAAAAAATATATAATGCTCCAGCTACTTACAATGCTAAACATAGATAAACATTATGCTTCGTTATGCCTGAAAATATATAAAACAATGACACACATATAGTTATACCATTTATTAATATACAAACTTTTATTTTCATGACTGATGATCATTGAGTAGATGCGAGATTTCATCACACAAGCATTGTGTGATGTTGGAGTTGCGCCAGTCGCTGTAGTTAGTTGTAGGGGTGTGGTCTTCCTCAAGATATTACTCAAAGTGACCCATGTTTCATAATTTTTGCTGTATTTGAAGGAAGTTCATGGACCAGCAACAGTCATTATGCTCTCGATTGAGTGATGGAATTTTCCGAGCCATGAATGTTAATCATACACACAGGCAATGGTATCATATTCCTCCAAAGTTAACATCACTCTCTTTGATGTTATAAACTCTTTGAAATCCACAGATTTACACGTTTAGAGCACTTATCTTTGTTGTCTGCCAAAAGCATATGTCGATGAAAAGATTGTGTTCCAGGAATTGTGAGGCATTCTTTGAATCAAACTTCAAGTTCTGTTTCATTCTTTGTTATTTTAAAATTATTCAATCTGCCGTTAAAAGTATATAACTTTTTTAACGGCCGGTACAATGTTTTTTTTATATCTTCAATGAGATATTTTTGGAAGGTATGAACTACTGCACAGTTTTTGTGCTGCAGGCTGGTTGCTTATTATACAAAGGCTGTGGTTTTTAACCAGTCCCGAGTCCTCATCAAAATAAGAGTAAACAAAAGGATGAACAGTAGTCTGCTTATTTACCCAATGCTAATAATATATATGTTTAATTTTTGCTCTGAAAACTAAAGGGATTGTGTACTTTTATGTTGATAGTGGAGATATAAAAAAAAGGATGAAACAGAATTTGGATTTCGATTCAAAGAATGCCTCAAAATTCCTGGGACCCGATCTTTTTATCGACTTGTGCTTGTAGCAAACAACAAAGTTAAGTGCTTCAAAACGTCTAAATCCGTGGACTTCAAGAGAGTGATGTTAACTTTGGAGGTACATGGTACCATTGTCTGTTTGTGACAAACAGCGGTGGTTCGAAAAAGTCCATCTGTCAATCAAGAGCATAATGACTGTTTTGTTCACTTTTATGAACCTGCTGGTCCAAGAACTTCCTACAAATACAGCAAAAATGATGAAAACTACAACTAACCTACAACTACAAGCTACAACTAAAAAACTACTACAACCTACAACTAAAAAAAACTACAACTAAAACTACAACTACTAAATGATGATAAAACCCCTACAACTAACTACAACTGGCGCAACTCCAACATCACACAATACTTGTGTGATGAAATCTCGCATCTACTCAATGCTCATCAGTTATGAAAATAAAAGTTTGTATATTAATAAATGGTATAACTATATGTGTGTCATTGTTTTATATATTTTCAGACATAACGAAGCATAATGTTTATCTATGTTTAGCATTGTAAGTAGCTGGAGCAATATTGTTTTTTTTTTTAATTTTGGCACTTTTCTACATTATATACCTTGGTAAACAATAAAGTCCACAAAACCAAATTTTGCAGGTTGTTCCTCTGTTATAGTGTTAAATTTGGGATAAATTTCAAATTTTTATTTTCATACCCAAAAAAAATATTAATCCTTGAACTCTGAAAATTTCATGACTTCAAAAATGTTTTCTAAAAAACTATGCTAGTCTACAATTTGAAACTTTGTGAGTTTGAAATACATCGATATACCTATCACATAAAAAATAAATTAACTGTTGCCTTCTTGACAAAATAAATGTGTGAAAATTGATTTTTGAAAAATCCATGATAAACTTCGGAGATATATTTGGGCCCTTTTACTTAAGTTTAGGGACATATCTGTAAGATTAAATTAAAGTTCAGACTCTTCTGAAGATATTGGTTTTTATTTGAATGTTCTAGGATGAATAGAAGAGGAGATATGTGCTTCTCCGCAATGTTCAAAATTCACTTAAAAGAGGCGTTTTGCCGAAGCCAAAATGGCCGCCATCGGTAAAATTAAAATGTTAAAAATTAAATAACATATTTTTTGTACTTCTGATGAGTGGGTACTTTTAGATATAAAAATATGAAAAATAATGCTGCTGGACCACTACATATGGATTGACCCCCTAGGAAAAAAGACGGTAGTTATCACGCGCATCTCCTACGACGTCAAATGGGCAAAATGGCAACAACAAACAAAAAAATACTGTTCTAATACCTGTAGTTTACGTTCCAGCTGATAAGTGGTAAATAACTTTCCTACTATTTAGCTGAATTCTTCCATATGATTGGTAGATTTAGTTACTAGTATTTTATGGAATAATCAAACCAGGTGATTTTGTCTCTTCGACTCACAGTCTACTGCGCAGTCTCGTCGTGATACCTACCGTCTTTTCTACTTACCGTGGTTGTGGTTAGCTTTGGTCTGGTATTTTTTTTTTTTTTCTAAACGCTCTGTGATTAATTACCTATTTATATTTGTTCTGTACCTAATGCTATTACACATACCAAGCCTTATTATATATCATTTTATTCATAATAACACATATAATACAGCAGAAAACTGTTATGAACTTATCTTTATTTAGCAAATTTTTTGCACACAATTATGAAGAATTTTTTTTGGTTTTTCAAACTTTCAATTAGTGCCTCTGCAGAGTACTTTCTAGACATCGGAATAACAATTTGTGACAGCCAAAATTGTCTATATATAATTGTAATTCCAATGATACCAAACACTTTTAGTTTGTTTCAAAATTTATAGTCATTATAACAAATTATTTGAAAGCCAACATACACACAAAATTACTTCTTTTGACTAATTGCCATTGTTTCATTGTAGAGTATTTGTATATCAATTTTCACACTATTTATATTTACAATACATACATGATACCAATTATTACTTTATTTATTCATATTTTTAATAATATTATGTTGAAAACAGCAATAATAAACTGCATAAAACATAAAACAATACTACAAGTAACTATAACAACAAAGCAAGCTGGCTCGGATGAATCACAACACAGAAGACAAATCATCTGTTGTATTTGGTTCAATACTGTTAGTATTCGATCGTTCGGTATATCGAAACTGCTCATTCAATGTTTCGATTCATTGGGAGTAGTACTATATAAAATACATCGTGATACAACCACAAACAGCATAGTTAGGCACTAAGTAGTGATGTGATGTTTTATTCGTCTCGATGACGCTAGCACTGGAACTGAATTTAAATTTGTCCCAACCAAGAGACGGTCGGCACTCGTAGGCTGAAACAGGTAGGTTGAAGTTTAAGCAATGTGTTTACCCAATAGATATCGAAACAACAGACACTGAAGTTGATTAATATTATTTTAGGTATTTATGGGTATTTTCTACCATATGAAAAGTGTGGCATTAGCGGAGGATCTGCCAGGCATTCATGAAATGCAGTTCAAAACCATTGAAGAGTTTTATTCGGAGGCCGATAAAGGTTATAGTCTGGTGAGTTGGATTAGTGTTATGTGTATATTAAACTGCTTCCGCCTGTATTAAGCCGTAGAAGCAAATTATTTATATACAGTATTAATTAATGCTTTGTATTGCCTGTTTTAATAGACTTTTTATAATGTTGTAATAAATTTTTAAACACGTTAAACATTACACTAAATAAGTTTAAATACAATCTAAGACAGGAGACATAAACAGTTTCAATTGAGTTAACTGCGTTTACCATCCTCAGACCAAAGAGATTTACAAATTAATTATTTAGGAATTCCTTTAGACAGAGGATGGTAAAACTGATTGTATTGAAATTGATTACTATTATATGTTAAATGGCTTGTCTTTACATTGTATGATCTAGTGTTGTGTGATGTTTCTCTGGTTTTAAACTTTATTATTATATTGATAATCCTGCTTAACTCGTTCAGAGCGCATTGATTGAATTCCTCCCATAGTTACATGTCTCAGGTGCATTTGGAAGGAAATCCTCCGACAATATATTTGTTTTGTTGTCTCAATGTGCTTGATGCAGTATGGAGGGCGTGACCAAATTTTCATTGTTTGTTAGTATGTATTGCACTAACATTTGTTCTTTTTTACCTTCTTTTAAGTTAGCTCTGTAACTGTAAGTGTATTATCATGATGAACATAGATATTCCAGAACCAGTGGTCATAATACACAGCCAAATACACCTAGACAACTCAGACATGTTTTGAGGTGTTCAATAATTTGGGTGTGATATTGGATAATTAAGATCTTATTGCACAGCTACGGATATAGGGAAATTTGTTGACACCTCAACCGCTTAAATTGATCAAGAAATAATGGAGGAGTTGAGTTAAAAAAAAAACAGCTTCATTTATTATATATAAGAATTTACATCCATTGGAATCAAAGTGGATAGTGATAATTCAAATTTGTCAAAAAAATATTTTTGTTTCATTTTAGTGGGTTTCTAAACAAACAATAAATACTCTTACAAGACATGACGACAGTTCAAAATATTCTTCTAATGCAAGTTTACTTATTGAAGGAACATCTTTAACCACCACATTTTCCAAATGGCTTTTGAGGGATTTTCATTTCTAACATCGTTTTGTCATCCATTTTAGTTATTTTAAAATGTACAGTAATATTTAGGTACATGGCATGCATTTTACTGTATAATGTATTTAAAACTATCTTTTGAATTATTTTTGTTCTTTGTACAAAGTTTCATAAATAGAATATTATAATCAGTCAATTGAATAAAAACAGAAAAGCAGACAGTTACGGTACATAAAATGTTTGTACTCCAAAAATGGTCACATTGAGTTGTCCTATATGAGTTGCAAGTACAAAACTCCATGAGGTCAGTGTACTGATTTCAACCAGTCGATATTTTATAGTTGGTCCCCCAGCTAATTGCAGCTTGTTATTTGGCTGTTTAGGTTAATTTTTCATTCTATATGCTTTTTAAAACAAACTAGTGATTGTCAGCTAACATGAAGTACAACAACTGGGCTAGCAGTAACAAATCACATCTTGTGAGAAAGGAGAGACAACAGTGTACCTGATAATACTGTAAACTAAAGATAGTTCTTTAATTTTCTGTTATTATTATTATTCTTTTTTTATCTGTCCATCTCTAGGTTTGAAATATGCTGCCCTCATCTCCATTTTTCTAAAATGCTATGCCTGGTGCCCTAAAATTAACCTGAAATCATCTTGTTAAAAATTGTACTATATTTAAGCTGAGAGAACAAATAAATAAACAGTTTATTGTTGCATGACTAGAAGTATTTCTCACATGATTGTGCTTTTTTTTTATTTTGACATTTATACTTATATGGCTTTTTTTAGTTTGTAGGTTATTAGGGTGTGTTTGGTTGAATGTTTGTCATACCACAGCTGTTTTTATTTCATACCTCTGAGTAATGGTTTAATGTTTATATTTAACCTTGTATTTGACATATGTTTTATATTTCTATAATTTTGGTTGCTAGACAATTATTATTGTTTAGAGAAGTTAGAAATTTAGTATGGCCATTGCTTTTTTATGCTTAGTTCAGTATTTATCATTTAATACAGTCCACTATTTTCGAATTAATGAAAAGTATTTGTGATCAAAATACAAATGTTTTTCATCTCGTTTTCATTTTAATATCAATAGTTTATTCCAATACACCGCACATCATCACCAACATGGTCTTTCGCAGCGGCATAGTTCAGTAGTCAAAGTTGTGCTCAAGATACCGATCCCTGTCGTCACTGGGTAACATTAGCATAAGAAGATACAATACACATTTGATAGTTCATCATATTCAAGAATATTTTACATAGACAATCAATTTCTCTTAACCCTCCGATGGTCTAATGTCGAACGATCGACCTTTACAACGTATCTGCCATGGTTTAGAGTCGAAAAATCGACCTTCACTATTTCGTTTCTTACGGGTGTTCATCCTTCACTAAACATCCTATATCATATGTCATTTGAAACAGCTGGTTCTACTGTTTAGTCTGGTGAAAGTCTTATTTGGATGGCGTTGGCCTAGACTAAAAAAAATACAATTCCATAATTGACAGTTCCAACTGTCAGCGCACCATTGTTGTTTACTACTGTGTCGCATCTTCGTTGTTTTGGTCGTAATAATGTTTCGTTTTTAGTGGTTTTTACGTGAAAATGTCTGAATTACATACGAGTGAGATTGATAGGGAGTTGTTCAATGATTCTGGAGACTCCAAATTACAACACTTCTGGAGACCATCTAGGGGTAACAGGAAAAGAAGAGCTCCCATCAGCGGGAGTGAGTCAGATTGAGCGGTTTTCACCATTGCGCCTGTATATAGTTTTTGTACATAACTTATTTATTTTAGTAATGAAGTCCTTACAAGTTTATATTTTCTTATTCAGTTATAAATTTTGCACAAAAAGGATATCTTAGAATTTTTGTATTGTACATAGTGAAAATTTTGTGTGTGTGTAAAGTGTGAAAAACATTGTGGATTTTCTTATTCTTCCTCTTCTCTCCGTTAAAGAAAATCACAAACTACTTGTTAAGTCATTTTGAAATACATATAATAATACTCCATAGTTTTATGAACAAAATGATGTATAATAAACCCTATTTAGATAAAAAATATTTTTTTTACAGATTTTTAAAAATAAGGCTGCAAATTGGCAAATATGGGCTGAACCACCATAGGTAAAATAGTGAACCATCGGAGGGTTAAAATAAAATAAAAGAACATTATATTTTAATTCACATTCAGTCAAGTAAATTACCATTGACGTGTATACCTTTCTATTCATCATGGCTGACAAATTGGAAGATTTAATCTCGAAAAGAAAATCAGTTAAGTCATACTGCACTAGATTCAAAACTTTTATAGAGTGAAAAAAGTAGTAACTTATCACAACTTAACAATAGATTATTAGATTTAAGGAGATCATATCAGAATTTGATTCCATACAAGGATCCATTGAATTGATAGGCAGTGAAAAAGACCTCAACAATGAAAGGGAGCAGTTTGAAGATGCATACTTTGATAGAAAAAGCGGAAAATCTGCTATCACTTCACTCCCCATGGCACAGACACTCACTCAGCACATCTAACC
>JAQJVL010000021.1:4962944-5049723 GCA_035578905.1 Stictocephala bisonia
AGGACACAATATACTTTTGCAAGACTTGTGTAGGCACTACAACTCTACAACCAGGTGAGTGTTTGAGTTATATCATGCATATTTATTCAAAAAAACTTTTGAATAAATATGTAAGTATTTTTGTGAATTGCCAATGCTGTTCAAATGTGTAACACTTACTATTTTTTCAAGAGGTCTATAATTATTTTCTAAAAAATAATTTGTCTTAGAATTGAATATTTTGCATTTTTTAATATTAGTTTTTTAAAATAAAAACTATTATGTAAACAAATTATTTATAATTTTTTATTTCAAGTATACCTATATAAACTAAAAATCAAAAAGAACTTTAAACAAAATGAAATTTCTTTTATTAATTATAATTATACACTGTGAGAGAGTATTTAAAATTTTAATTTAGCTCTCAAAGGGTTAATAATGACGATCGTTTAAACTTTCAAAAAGTTACAATTTAGGTCCTGTTCTATACGGTTTGATATTATTTTCTTGACTCACTGTTGGAAAAGCTAAACCTTGTAAATGCCTACTGGGGCTTAAGAAATTGATTTTTAAGACATTTAGTGGCTCTTCACATCGATGGAGGATGGTTCACAAGGAGTCTGACAGCAAAATTAGATGTAAGCTTGGTGAAGATGTACTTTGTTTTAAAGAGGTTGTCTACCACAGATAAATACTTCAAACAGCACTGAAAAAGGTTGATCCAGTACAAAATGACAGATATTGAAAGATTTTAATGGAAAAATGTGAGTTTACTTAACAAATATTTTTAGAGTAAAAGTTGAAATTGCTAATACCCTTGTTCGTAATGAATATTTATATGACAGACATAATGGATATAGTAGGATTTTTTTCTTTGATTTATTAGTGCATTTAAATTGTGGCCACTAAAAAAATGTCTTACTACGACCAAGTAAAATCCATCTGCCGTTTTGTAATTTATTAACCTTTTCAAGTGATGTTTGCAGTATTCGTCTGTGTTAGACAACCCCTTTAAAATGATATACATCTTAATTAAGGGTGTGCGAGTAGTGATTTTTGAGTTTGAGACGAGTCGAGTAGTTGGCATTTTTTCGAGTTTCGAGTATTTTCAAGCGAGTTTTTACAGAAGGATTTCTTGTTCACCCTAGACAACTGTAAAAGGCAGACACCATCTTAAGCCTATGTTAAGTTATGCCAGATTCGTAATTATATACATCTAAACTGAACACAATAATTATGATTTGTTGTTTGTAACTGTAACATTTGATAAATAAAACTTTTTACTCCCTGCCTTCCTACATTTTTATGTGGCATTGTTTTGTTTAACCTTTTTCCTTTTTTCAGAACTAATATTATGTGAGAAATTAAGAAAGTATATTATTAATTGAAACAACGTGGACTATAAAGATTTAATCTGTTTACTCATATCACAGATCAGATTTTCTATACAAGCCAATTATACTGTTTAACAGCCGGCCGATATGTTTACCTGGTGATTCCGTTCAAAGTGCACCCGAAAACGTAGCAAAGCTTGTTAGTAAAAGCTGCATCCAACCAAACTGATCAGTCTACATCGCCAAATGTAGTCATTTGCTTTCAGAATTACCTCCTCTCAACAAAAAATTGATTATGTACCGCCAAGAAGAGTAGATCTGTATTTTGTGGGTATTTAATTCAGTAATAACAAGGTTACAACTAACCGGAAATTTGCTCTGAATTATGTAATCAAATTTGAAAATCTGGATGACAAAGACTGTGGTTCAATCGATTGATAATAATAACTAAGCAGGTTTACTAAAAATAAATTTTAATTAAAGTCGCTTAGGATGAATTAGTTTTTAAATTATGATCGGTAATGAAATAGTGCAACTTGAAACTACTTCGATACATGAGGCTACACTGAACAACAGATAAATAATTATGTCATAACTAGAAATTCATGAAAACCTGGTGTAATCGAATGAAAACCATGGACGTAGTTGGCTAATATAATAGGTCTACCCGATATTGGCGACGAGATGCTGTCTGAAATATCAGCTAAGTGCCAACTAGTGATACAATAAAGATTTTGGGCAGCTAAATTATAAACTTGGGAATAAAAAACAAGACGTTTGATAAGACTTCGGTTCAATAAAAATGATTTTCCGAATCTCTAAATTTATTCTATTTTGTTTAGGAAAGGTCTTCCAACATGTTTCTCCCTCACTTGGGTTGATTCGTGATTGTTTTACAGTTTACATCGACATCTATGTCAATTTGAACAGTGGACTGTTCAGTAAGTTTACAAATCAAAATTATCGTACTTTATCACCTTTTACACTCCAACTGTGTTATTGTCTAACCTAGTTAAAAAACCGTTCAACAATTTGACATGTAAAAATATCGTATGTGCAAATATTACATACAGTTTTGGCAATCCAAGGCTTTTTTGGCATAATAATTAACAGACGTTCCCCACGGATTTATGTATATATCTATTTTTTATTTGACGGAAAATAAATCAGTAATGTTGTGTCACACACTGCTAGAAAGCCATTACCATACTTTATATGATATGATAACGGTATTTTCTTACGTCAAATCATTGGACAATTCCCTGCTCAGATTAAAAAACAAAATATACCTCAATCGACTCGCAAGAAATGTACGATAATTTCAGTTCCGAAAAGGAGCTGAATGGTTCCTTGCATGCACGTATACTACAACCGATATGAACTTTCACCTAGGAAAGGCGGGAAGTTTGATTCTTACGATGTAAAGTATTCCGTTCTCGAGACCCTTTTGATTGAACGGTATTATTGATATGAACGAAAATATGCATAATTTTCACGGCGTACAGACTATTAGATTTATATTTGTAACAGGTCTTTTTGAGCATCTTGAACTCTTTTCTAGGGTCATAAAGACACTAACCAGCACTTCTGTTTTATTCACGCTATTTTAGGTTAGGTTATAAGTGACCAGTAGACTCGGACAACTATTATGTGTGATCGCTACTACGGTAACTATTTACAGATATTGCTACCTTCCCAGCTCTGTTGTTCACTTTGAACTGAACTAGTTCAAATCATAATGAACGAACTCGTTTACTACGTCGACTAGTTCATTTCATTGTTGTCTTGTACTACCTATTCTTAGGTGTATTCTTTAGTTCATAATTATGTGTACAAGCTGATAACGTATGATTAAGAGTAAAATAAAACACAAGGAAGCGCACATTTTTTATTCATAACTTATAAAACTGTTTACTCTTAAAACTAAATTAAGATGTAAATATGATATTTCGTGAAATAGAACTACTCTATCAAATTTCGAGTAGTTTCGAAAGCTTCAAGCCGAGTTCGAGTAGTAAAATACTAGATCAAATACTCTAAGTTTGGAGTACTCGCACACCTCTAATCTTAATCTATGCTTACTTTTTATATTTTTGTTGAACTTCTTGTGGACCATCCTCCATTACATGTGAAGAGTCACTATGAAACTATTTCTTAAGTCCAGTGGCATTTACAAAGTTTAACCTTCCTAACTTGATTATGCATTCCTAAGCTAAGTACTTTTTGGTTACCTATTATAACTCTTTCCAGATCAGTGTGACATATATTGCTACATTGTTTACTATTCATAAAGTAATTATAGTACAGTATCACTTTAATAACCATTTTTCTTTCAGTTTTACCATACATTCCTTATAGTTCGACATTTCGATTCTTTGACACACCTGTATTCTACAAAGTCACAAACTATTAAGATTGTATGATAATTCCTTCTTTTAAGATTGAAGACTGTTACTTTGTTTTTTTAAATACAGTAGTCCCTCTATAATCCGGCCCTGCGCCAGTCCGGCCCCCCCAGTAATCCGGCCAGTTCTATCTGATTGATAAAAGAACCAGAACCCAGTTCTATCGGGATATAGTTTTCACATATCAGGAATGTTTCAGGAGTGAAAAGTGCTGATAAACAGAACAATGAGTCAATTTCTGACCAAAAGATAAACAAAATAACTTGACAGAAAATATATGCCCACAGTTGGCCAATTTCCTTATCAGTACTATCAGTACTTGAAAGAACAGATAACATTAGAATTCCAAAGTCAGTAAAGAGGAATATCATTTCCTTATCAGCACTTGAAAGAACAGATAACATTAGAATTCCAAAGTCAGTAAAGAGGAAAATGGGCCTTACAGCCTGAGCCCCACCCTTGTTTATCCTGACCCTTTCTTATCACTTCCTGCCTGATAAAAACACCTGATGGCAATATTCCATTCTGTTTACAATTCATATCACATTATGAATATGATTATGCTTCTAGTTTTATTGTGTATATATACCTAAAAGGTTTTTATAGTGAGTTAAATATTTTAGAGTTTCTTTGTTTAGACATGTTATTAATAATGCAAAACATTGCATTTAAAAAATCATAGGAAATATTATTGAAAAATATATTTTTTAGATAATATTCTGTCAGCACAAGACAACTCTTAATAATTTTTACTATTTTTATCAATAGTTACATTTTATTTTAACTATTTTTTCTTTTGTACATAATAAAATGTACATAACAATATACATTCTATTATGTAATTTAAACATATTTTGCAATTGAACTCCAGTAATCCGGCTTTTTCACTAATCCAACACATACTTGGTCTGAATTGTGTCGGATTAATGAGGGACTACTGTAAAATAATAATATCAAAGCATAACTGTACACAAGGCTTTATTTTTAAACAATATATTGAAATGAATAAAATAAGTTCATAAAAATGCTTGTGGAGTTACATTTTTATAGCAGTAAATACTGATTACAGAAATATATTGGCTGGTCAATACTTAACCATTACATATTATGTAAAATGTATTTTGATTACAATCTGCGCATAAGTTGTTTTTTAAGCATCCTATTTGCCAAGCAGATAGCTTAAACAGTTTTGAAAATTTTTTAAATTATATTTTATTTAGTTTACTAAGCCACTTAAGACCTACCTCACTGATTCTGTTCATCAGGATAATGGGATGGAAAAGGGTTAATATCCAAGTTTTAAAATATTTTTTATTGCAGATGTTAGAAAACCAAAAACAAAAATATGAAGACAAAATTAAAAAGCTTGAAAAAGATGTAGCCAACAAAAGTACTCATTCATCGTTGCAAGAAAAAATCAGTCAGACTTCGAGAAAAGTAAATGACAATGTGGAAATAATTCGTTTGAGAAGATTGACTGATAAGCAGGCAGACGACATTAGAGGTTTGGAAGGTGAGGCGGAGGCTGCTGCCAATGAAATAGCAAAACTTAAAGAGGCTCTGACTAAAGCAAATGCACGTGCAGGTTTGTATTTTAGTAAGAAAAAGTAATAGTAGTATTTAAATTGTATAATGGTTTGAAATATGCAGTTCATTATCCTATTCTGGCTCAATAAGCAATAGAATTCATGATTCCTACTTCTGGATATTAATACAATATATTTCATCAGAGTATTAGTCTCAAACACAAAATAGACACAATCTTGTGGTGTTGAAAATTTGTGAGATTGTGTCTATTTTGTGTTTGTAACTACTACTCTGATGTTAGTGAACTTGTCTTTTAAGGTAAGTTTGCTGATGTCCTATCTCTCTAATATACTAATTCCTGGCCTAGTGCCCTTTAACCTAACCTAAAATAATGCAATATATTGATGTTGGTTCAACCTTTTTAGTATCCTCTGTTTTGATGTATGTTGTACAACCGGTTTCGTGACGACCTACCACATCAGTTATATCCTCTGTTAAGATTTGTGGTTGAATTAAAATAGAGACACATAACACAATTTGATTAAAACATTAATATAATAACACATACACAAATATACGGTCGCGGAGCATACACACATCTTAGGTCGGGCTGGCGGTGGCTCCTAAGATTCTAAGTCGCCACCGGCCCATCCTGTGATTTGTGCACGCTCCGCGACTGTATATTTGTGTATGTATTATTATTTTAATATTAATTTTAATCAAATTATGTCATGTGTCTCAATTTTAATTCGACGATGAATCCCAACAGAGGATATACCTGATGATGTGGTAGGTCGCCACGAAACCGGTTGTGCAACATACATCAAAATAGAAGATATTATGTATGTAGTGTCGGCACTGTTGGCGCAGTGCTGTAACCCAGCTGCTTGGGAACAAAGTGTTTGGGAGATTGTGGGCGTTAGGTTCTATGCTTGGTCCTCTTAGTACTGACACAGTGTCTGCTCAATGGTTGCCATCAACGTGGACACTACTAGAGAAGTCTGGGATGTCCATGTTGGATGGTAGTCAAGGTTCAGGTGTTGTGTAGGGAATAGAACTGAATGTCCTCAGCTTGTTAGTTAGCTGAAAATCAGGCCAACACTATATGGTTCGGATTCCACATAAAGCTGTGGGTCCCGTAGTTGCCCTGGCTATTGGGATATTAATAAATATTCCTCTCTGAGCTTAGTCGAACTCAGATAGTAACAATGACTGCACTTGTTCATCTACACTTATTCACCCCTCATCTCTACGATATGCCCATATTTGCCCATATCTCTACGATATGCATCTTAGAAATGAATAAAGAATAATAATGTAGCTACTTTAAATAAGGAAATAAGCAATCGTACATCGGTTATTGATTGTTCCTATTGTATATATTTACAAACTGGGAAATTCTCAGTAATTTTTTTCCCCTCATTGAGTCAATTTTCACTGAAATAATTCTGCAAAAGGTGGTGGTTGTTCATTTTCCTGTGTGCTAATTAAATATAAAAAATAATTTAATAACTAACTATATAACAAACACTGAAAGTAATGATAACTATTTATTTATATTTATAATTGTCTGCCACCACAAAGGACCACACTGCTAAATAGCATTTTGCATCGGGGATATGTGTGGTTAACATATTGGGTTCTGACGCTTAAGTCACAGCTCCCCAGTAACATCACAATACTTGGTTACACTGAGAGATCTGAGAGACATTTTTTCCATCTGCCTTTTGTGGCCAGTTATAATTCTGTTACTGAACGTATCTTTGCTTTTATGTACCTCTAGTATGACAACTTCCTTCCATGTCCAGGATACCAATCATTTCCTTAGTCTCCTCTCCAATCTTCCCCAACCTCTACCCCTTAACACCAAACTAGTGGGAAAACCATTGATGCCACTTCACTGTACACCAATATACCCGTACATACCACCGTACGTGTATGGGTGGGCGGGTGGGTACATACCACAGTACGTGTATGGGTGGGCGGGTGGGTCAATACTTACTGTACGTGTATGGGTGGGCGGGTGGGTCAATACCACAGTACGTGTATGGGTGGGCGGGTGGGTACATACCACCGTACGTGTATGGGTGGGCGGGTGGGTACATACCATCGTACGTGTATGGGTGGGCGGGTGGTATCTAAATGGTCGTTTGGTGGTGTAATAAGATTTTTAAAGGTATTTGCAAAGTTTGCAGATAGTAAAGGCTAGGTCGGTAAAGGCATTTTGATAACATAGTGGTCAACACTCCTGATTTCAATCATGAGAGTTTTTTTACATTTGGCTAGATGAGTTTGTTTGTTGTACAATAAAATCATGCTCATGGCTTAGCTGCTATTGAGTATTTCCTCAATACATGCCCTCCAAACACCAAACTTAGCACTTCCTTCCTAGTTCAGCTGACTCAATTCATCCTTGAAAAAAACCACTTCCAAAGTTCTGGCATCAACTACCTCCAGATCAAGGGTACCCGCATGGCCCATTCCTATGCCAACCTGTTCATGGGGAAATTGGAGAAGACTTTCCTTCAAAAACAACCCGTCCAACCCCTTTGCTGGCTCCGTTTCATCGATGATATTTTCATGGACTGACTCCGAAACTAATCTTGAAACCTTCCTTCAAAGCCTACAAAACTTTTCATCCTTGAATTTCATCCTCTTCTGAACGCATAGTCTTTCTTGATGTTAAAATTAGATTGGAGGACGGTGTCCTTCAAACTGATATTCACATCAAACCTACCAATAAACAACAATACCTTCATTATACCAGCTGTCACCCCAAGAACACTAAACGCTCCCTACCCCATAGCCTAGCCACCCGCGCCAAACATATCATTTCCTCTCCAAGAAACCTAAATAAATATAACAACCAACTTGTCAATGCATTCCAAAAGAGAGGTTACCCTACCAACCTTATTAAAAACCAAATCCGTTTAGCCCAGTTCCAAAACCAAACCCAAACCAGAAGCAGTTCCCAATGCTTACTCCTTGCCACTAATTACACTGATTACCACCTGGCCTACAGAAACTCAACCAAATCCTGAAAGATGGCTTCAACATCTTAAAAGCTTCCTCCAACACCAAAGATCACCTTGAAAACCTCTTGCTGTGACTTTCAGACAAAACAACAACCTCCGCCAAATCCTGGTCCATCCTAAGTTACCTGAACCCAACATCCTGACCTGTCCTAAAGACCAGCAAACTCCCAGTTCTAATCCTTGTAACAATAAATCTTGTAAAACCTTCCCTATTCATCTCCCAGCCACATCTTTGACTAGCTCCACTACCTCCTTAAATTACAAGATACCTGGAAACCACTCCTGTGATTTCACCAATCTAATTTATCAACTCCAGTGCCAGCACTGTCCTGCCCTATATATCAGCCTTACCAGTGAAACCCTTTGAAAACGCATGAATGGCCATAGACATGATTGAAAAGTTCAAAATCCTGAAAAACCTGTCTCTACCCATACTCTTATCCATAACCAAAATTGTGATCAGTGTTACACACTTAAGTAATCAGATCCCTTTCTTCCCATGCCAATAACTCCCAACTCCGAAGGATGGAATTAGCACACCAATGGATAACAAAATCCCGTGACCCACCTAATCTGAACATTAGATAGACCACTTTCCCTCAACCCCTTCCCCATCAGCAAACTTCATATAAATACTAACTGATAAACTGCATCTATACCTGAGTGTTCTCTATGGATATACAACCTCCACCACAGCCACCTACCCAGCAATAGTGGAAGCCATGTCAGTCTCTCTCTCTCTCTCTACTGACCTAAAGAAAGTGCCAGTGGCATTGACAATTTAGTGTTATTATGTGTTTATTTTGTGTATGTTACTACTACTCTGGTGTTGTGGACTTGTCTTCTAAGGTAAGTTTGCTGATGTCCTGTCTCTCCAATATACTTATCCCTTTTATAAAACAATTTTTGATGGTAGAAATAGATTTTATATCTACTTCAAGATGCGGATTTAACGTATCTTTAAAATCTCCACAAATACGAATTTGCCCATTACGTTTTAACACAAGAACAATAAGTGTACCCCATTCACTTGATTTTACGCTAGAAATAATTCTCTCATCTTTTAAACATTTTAACTCTTTTTCTATTTCATCTCTAATTGCAAATGATTTAGCTATTTGTTTGTGATATTTAAGCTTGGCATTTTCTTTCAACTTTGAACTGGTTCTCCTTTGAAACAGCCTACTTTATCAGTGAACACATTAGGAAATACATAAAACAGACAATTTACATTTGAATTTGTTTCTAAAATTTTTTGCCTTATTAATCTGACTGACATGTTTGTATTTGTACTATCTGTGAATCTTTAATCCAATCTCTACCTAACTAATGATTTGAACTATTACTAATAATATACAAGTCTAATTGTTTAGTTTCATTCTGGTAATTTACTCTGACATATAATCTACCAACTGATTTAATTTCCTCATAAGTACAAGAATTTAACACTAAATTAGTTTGCTGTAATTTAACTTGATTAAGTTTTTTCTTTACAACTTTTTTAGATGTGACCAAGACTCAAGCACCATTGTCATCAAAATGTACCTCTTTGCGGTTAAGTGTTAGAGAAGACTTTACAGTCCTAACCTCGCCCCTTTAATAAAGGCATCTTTTCATTTTTCCTTCTACTTGCCATTTTACAGTAATTGTCTCAATTCTATGAACAAATACAGACTCAACATTTATTTACATCATTCAAATTTCCATTACACATGAAAGTATTAGAGATACTTCGTCAATACAGTTAACTTAAGTTTCAGAGTATCAACAAAATGTTTGAATTATTTTTGCCAGTTTGTTTTTAATAATGGGATTATTTGTAATAAGTTATTTTTGCCAGTTTGTTTTTAATAATAGGATTATTTGTAATGTACTTACCCCTATTCTTTGACTTGCATGCTTTTTTAAGATACCCTTTCTTTTAACAATAATTGCATACCGCGACGACAGTACCACATCTTTTTTATGTTTTATTCATGTTGTATGTAATGACTGTTTTATGTTAAAATGTTTATGAAGAAGCTACATAGTAGATAACTGATTATGTCAGTGTGCTGTCAATATGTGTCGCAACTCAACAGTAATAAGGACCGCCAGAAGGTATAACTAATATTATTACAACAAAAACACTTCACAGGATTCTATTTGAAAATGCCTACTTACCACTCAACACTGCACTGACGCCTTGTTGCTAGGAGATTGCCGCTTTAGTTGAAGGACTGCAATGCGTGAATTCTGCTACTGTCAGGTTGAGATGTTAAAGATGCAGCGTCTCTCTCTGTGCTCCTTCCATCATTATTGCCAACTGAACCACCTTGTGGAATGTGAGCACTTCCTCCTCTCCTCTAGAAGTCGCTCCTAGATAACATTTGTCTCTTATGTGGCATAATATTTTTCAGCCAATAAGAATGGTTTATTGACATCACCTGATTATCATACAATATTACAAACGGTAGCATGATATTTCTCAAAACAGAATTACAATTAACTCAATATGTTAACTCAATATGTAACACTTGTAAATATCACTTATTGGAAAAATGTAGGGGTTGTAATTGAGCAACGTTTCAGCATTAAATCTTTTGTGAAAATCTGTAAGTCTGCAACAGAGACCTATTTTCTCTTAAAACAACTGTATGGTAGTGAATGTTTGTCATGTGTATGTGTATTTGGGTGGTTTAAACTTACCAATGATGGGCAAGAAGATATCAAAGATGATTCACACCAAGGACATCCTTCAACTTCGAAAACAGATGAAAATGTTGAGAAAATAAGCAATCTCATCCGTCAAGATTGTCCTTGATTATGCTTGCAGTTGCAGAAAAAGTAGGAATTGACAAATAATCAGTTGGACAAATATTATATGAACATTTCAACATGAGAGAGGTGTGTTCCAAAATGGTGATCAAAATTCTTACACCTGAGCAATGATGAAAATTTGTTGTGACATCTTTAACAACATCAAGAAGGATCCTAAATTGTTAGAAAGAGTTATAATGTTTGACAAATCATGGTTTTTAATATGTGATACAGAAACTTAGTGCCTGTCAATGCACTGGAAGAGCTCCACAACTGAAGAATGCTTGAGTGTACACATTAAAGTTCAAGGCTATGATGATTGTTTTTTTTAACATCCATGAAATTCTGTATGTAAATTGGGTTCCTGAGGGAAAAAACATTCACTAAAGAATATTATCTTGAGGTTCTGACCACTCTCCCCTCATTTCTTATTTCTAAGACACCAATCGTAGAGATATGGGCGAATATGAGGGGTGAATGAGAGTGATGAGTGTAGATGAACGAGTGTAGTCATTGTTACTATCTGAGTTTGACTTAGCTAACAAAGAACTATTTATTAATAGCCCAATAGCCAGTGCAACTATGGGACCTACAGCTTTACGTGGAATCCGAACCACGTAGTGTTGGTCTGATTTTTAGCTAACTGACAAGTCTGACACTCAGTCCTCCTCCCTACACAACACCTGAAACTCAACTAACATCCAACATGGATACCCTATACTTTTCTAGTAGTATTCACACCGATGGCAACCATTGAGCGGACGCCTTGTCAGTATTAAGAGGACCGAGCATGGAACTTATCGCGTACAATCTCTTAAACACTTGTCCTCTAGCGAGTAAGGAGAAAGTGACCAGAGTTGTTAAGTCATTGGCCTAGCTATGGTGGATCATCCATTCTACTCATCAGACCTAGCTTTGTTTGACTTTTATGTTCTTGAAAGTGAAATAAGTATTGAAAGAAACCTTTTACTGTGGAAGCTGTGAAGGAAAAAGTGTCATAAATTCTTTCATAAAATGACTTTAAACATGGTTTTTAACTGAGGAAAATTCAAATGAATAGGTGTAGGGATAGTGAAGAGCAGTATATTGAAGGTGATTAGTTTTAAGATGGAAAGGAAAAAAATTAAAGAAGTTATACAAAAATATTGTTTTTTTGTAACCATACCTTACACATATACCAGAATTTTGTGACTGGGTTATATAACCACTTGGAATCAGTTTTAGGAATAGATTAATGTTACTATTAGCACTAATATGTAAAATAATAAAACTTCTGTATTCTTGATGTTTTTTTACTTTTTATTGGGTATCAATAATAGTAAAGATTTTATTAATAATACATGCTTTTACTAACTTTCCTAGGCCAGGTCTGCAATCTGTCATAAGATAAACTTTATCATTAAATTAGTATAGTAATCAACATAGGCTGTCATTAAAGAAAATGTTTTTACTAAAAACCTAATAAAACTAAGTCATATTCTAATGATAGTAGACAGTCACTAACAGTACATAAGTTAACTACTGTATCTCTCAAGTGATTGTGGTGTTTGATAGCTCTCTTTCATTGTAAATTTATTTCAGATTATATTGTTTCAGATTAATTTTACACCTTACATGAGGCAATGGCTAAGTCTACTGACCTTATTTATAAAACATTCTTTTTCACAAGTTTTTTTAGATGAATTGAAATTAATTTATCGTTGGTGTTGTTTTAATCTTTGAATACACAATTTCAGATGAACTTGAAAAGCAACTGGAGGATGAGAGGGGGAGATCAAGAAGTGCTATTGCTCAAGTGGCCTCAAACACATCCAACGGTGAGATTATCAGAATCTTGGAAGAACAGATACGAGATTTGAAAGTAAGATATTTTTAATCATAATGTTATGATAATTTTATTTCCAAGGCATGTACCGGATTTCATTCATAAAGTGAAAAATTAATATGAATTAACTGACCATGCTACCGGAGGTCTAAAGTTTCTTGTACTATGCTGGCCTTACATTGATACAAAATGGGTGTCTCTGTTGAATGATGAAGATATATATCATCAGGTTGTGGGTGATTTCCGCTATGTCGTAGTTTTACGTCACACTCAGCAAATGTGTTAGTTGAATGTTATTAAGACAATGTTTAATTTATCCCACACTAAACTCCAGATTCATGACCCTTTTTTTTGCCATAACCAGAGAAATGATATCAGGATGTACTAAAAACTTGCAGACATCTGAAAATTGTAGCTGACTTCTCGTGAAAAATAAACTTTAGTACTAATAATTTACCATTTAAACCACTTGTTTGACCAATTGGAAAACCTGTTCACTGTTCTCTAAACTATTTTTTATTTTTTGGCTCATTTCCTCTCATTTGTCAAGGATTTGTCTGTAAATATGACAACTCTCTATGTCCTACCTCTAACATGGTTTGATATTTACTCATGTTTAAACCCCTTGCCTTTATAAATATGTTCCATTTATTTTTATTTTGCTGACATCATTATCAAGTGATCTCCAAACATTACGTTTATATTTTTATTTTGCTGACATCATTATCAAGTGATCTCCAAACATTACGTTTATATTTTTATTTTGCTGACATCATTATCAAGTGATCTCCAAACATTACGTTTATATTTTTATTTTGCTGACATCATTATCAAGTGATCTCCAAACATTACGTTTATATTTTTATTTTGCTGACATCATTATCAAGTGATCTCCAAACATTACGTTTATATTTTTATTTTGCTGACATCATTATCAAGTGATCTCCAAACATTACGTTTATATTTTTATTTTGCTGACATCATTATCAAGTGATCTCCAAACATTACGTTTATATTTTTATTTTGCTGACATCATTATCAAGTGATCTCCAAACATTACGTTTATATTTTTATTTTGCTGACATCATTATCAAGTGATCTCCAAACATTACGTTTATATTTTCTTTCTAAAGTTTCTCTCATATTACCTTCATAACCAAACTAAACAAATCAGGGGATAAAGCAATCTATTATTTCAATCCTTTTTTGATGTCAAACCACTATTTATTTCCATTTCCCTACATTTTTGTCCTAAATGTGCACTAGTGTATTTTGTATATTTCTTTCAGCCAACATGTATACTTCCCCTCCATACTCACTCTTCTTAAACTCTCCCACACTAATTTTCTTTTGACTAAATATTATTGTTTTATGTCTATAAATACTAGATTTATAAATAACTTTGAATTTTACTTCCTGTGTTTCCAAGTAAGCTGTCGTCATATGGTAAAGATTTGGAGAATCCAGGAAATGCCATATTGTTCCACTTGGTTTGTATGTGTTGAGTTATATTTTTCAATTATTGGCGAGGTCCTTCAGAATCGTTGTGCACTACTTTATCCTTGGACGACGTACAATAAATAAATTCATTCAAAAACAGCTGTTATATTATTTTGAAGATTTTCTTAGTTATTCTTGTTAAGTGATGGCGAGAACTTGTATTATATACAAGATTTGTGCACCAATTCATGCTGTATTTTTCATGTATATGAAAAGTATATCCTAAAACATTTTATTTATTTAGCTGTAGAAAAACTTAGCCAAGGTACACATGACACTGTTCATACTGAATTACATTTCCAGTTTATGAATAAAGAGATTTTGAATTTGAATGAATCCTTGAAGATAGTTTATTAAGAAAATTTATCAGAGGACTATTTGCTGCAGTGGTTTGATAATCTTAAATTTAAGCATACATTTGTATTGTAAACTTATCCAATTCTGGTAAGATTCTCATTTTGAACAAACAACATTTGTATTATAATGCAAGATTAAGTTTTAGCAGTTTTCAGCACCTGATCTTTAAATAAGCTATTGTTGTAGCTTCTGATGGTGGAGAATTTAGTTTAACACTTATTTTTCTGTATCATAAGTTGATATTTTTTTTACATAGGGTTATATAAACTACTATTTAGTACATCGTAATATTTTTATTTCTACTTGTCTGGTTGATAGTAGCCTGTTTCCCCCACACATGCATATGCCTATGAGGGAAACTATTTCCATATATATATTTTTTAAAGTGACGTAAAAGGTGTTTTTTTATGGAAATATCTATCTATCTATCAGTTGAGCTGCAGCTGTCATACCAGATGTTTGTATTTAGATTGCCTGTCACTGCTTGTTATCATTTATTTGTCCAAATGTGTTTTTTTGTTGCTTATTTAATTTGGTAATACTATGTTTATTGTTGTGTTTTTAAATTGTTATACATTGTTGTTTCTCTGTTACAACCTTAGTAAGTTTTATCAATTTCTTTATACATTTTTTGGAATTTAAACAGATTAGTTTTTAGGTTATAATTTTTTGTATCAAAGTGAAAATGTCCAAAAAGTGCAATATTTGTTTAAAGTCCTTTAGTTCAAGGCAGACTAAGCTTAACCCTCTCCCGTTTAAATTCCCGCCACGTGATCATGACGCTGCTGGGCAGTATTATTTCTGGCCGCCCCACCGCTTGGATCACGTTTCCGTAATCGTGTTTTTTAAAACGTAGTTTTGAACATAAATAGTACATAATATATATCATTTTAAAGCTTATTTAACGTTATAAATTAATATCTTAATACACAACATAGTTAAATTTAACTATTATACATAGGCCTAATTTTTAGTTTTATTATATTTTTTAGACAATATTGTTTTTATGATATCAGCAAATATATACAAATGTAAAGTAATTCTAAATATTTAAAATAAATGATTAATTATAAACAAGAAACATACCAGTCATTGTGATATTTCCACATCTCTTTCTTGATGGTATTCTAAAAAACAATTGGTTTTGCAAAATGGAATGTCACATTTGTTACATCTCCAAACAGTGCGAATTCCTCTGCCCGTTTCCGTTTTTCTTTGCTTCTGCGTACAAACTCCACAAACCCGTCCATGTTCCATCTTCTCTAGCTTGTGTGCAGATTTTGGAGAGGTTATTGCTGAAGGAAGACTTCTTTTTCGGCCAATCTGTTTCCTCGAAGTAAAATTTCCACTTAGCTGTTGTAGGAGGGCCTTTCTAAACTCTAATTGTGTGCTACCGTGTTTTGTTGTTTCTGGTCTATTTGACAGTTTTTTTTAGTATAAACGCATTAACAATACTTGTGTTTACAACAAAATGATAGATATATCTCCACCACTTTTTAGATGGCCTGCCAAAACTGTAGTAGCTGATCTGAGCGATCAACGCCACCCATATTCATCGTATATTGGCATACCACTTCGGGACATTTTACTGTCACCTTCTGTGAGCCCTTTCCTGTTTTTCTGTCGATGTCATGTTCAATATTAGGATTAGAGTTTGTTGAGAAAAACATTACATCCCGGTTGTCTCTCCAAACTGTCGATATAACACGTCCACTTTGCAGATGAACACTTTCGCCTCTTACAAGTTTTAATTTTTTAGGAGTTTTGAACTCGGTAGGCCACCCAAACCGATTTGATCTAACAGTCCCACATGTATATGTATTGTGTTGTAGGAGTATGTTGCACAAATTGAAAGAAGAAAAGAAATTATCATAATATATATGATGATTTTTTCCAAAGAACGGCTTAGTCAGGTTCAAAACGACCTGCTCACCAAGTAGGCGATCATTGTTCCTCAGCTCCTTTTTCCCTAAATATACATTTCCTACCAAAAAGTAACCAGTTTTTGAACAGGCTATAGCCCACATTTTCATCCCCCACTTTACTGGTTTTTTTGGCATGTATTGTTTTAGGCAAAATCTGCCTTTGAAACCAATCATGGCTTCATCAATAGCTAAATCACGCTGAGGCTTATACCAATTTTTATATGTGTCAATAATATTCAATATAGGCCTAATTTTATACAAGATGTCATAGTCGTCATCCTGACGATTTGGAGGCTCAAATACGTCAGTTACGTGAAAATACTGGTTAATTTTTTTGAACCGACTGTATGTCATTACCTGACGCACAAGTCGTCAATGAACTAAATCTTCTCTGAAGTATTCTTCAACACTCGGAAAATCATAAATGCCCATAAAAATATCAATTGCTACGTGGGCTTTTATTTCCTCCTTTGTAACTGGAGTCCAGTTTTTATCAATTGTTCCAGATTGTTGCTTGTAATTTGCATATTCTTTTGTACAGTGAACAATATTGTCATAAAATGCATTCCCACCTACAAGTAAATCAAAATATTCAAGTTCAGTAGGGCAAGAAGATAGTCCATGTGTAAGACCACTTTCTTCAGTAAAAACATTTGGTTCAACATACCTTATTTGTTGTGACCACACTGGTGGAACACGAATAATACCAGGACGAGACCTATTTGTTGTCTGCCCATCATCAAGGTCAGGGTCATCTGCCGAATGAGAATCATCACTTCCGTAGTTTTGAAGGTTAGGCTGTTCAGTATCTTCGTTATCGGGGATATCATTTAGTCAGAAATATCGTCATCACTAGAACCTCACTCTCCACTTCCGACTCATTTTCAAATATGTGGTCAATTTCACTATTACGAAAAAACTGATCTTGATTCATTATAAATCACTAAGAATCAATCACAAACAATCACTGTATTTTGGCGGTAAACAAACACGCTAATACTGTACATACGTACAATAATATTATTTAGTTTCTTATTTAGTCAGCTGGCGTTGATGTATAGTTCCATTCCAGTGTGCCCGTAAGATAGCAGCACTAAACAGAGGGAAATATATTTTACTGCATTTAGCTGCAGATTCATAAAAATAATGTTTCTCAGAGAGCAGCACATTATTGTATAGGTAGAATAGAAAATCAATTATACATATAGACAGTACCGCAAAAGTTTCTTTGAGGCGATAACAGATCGCGCAAGCATCTGTAATTCGAGTGAAGGCGTTTGGAGGCGGTCCGTCAGTAGCACCACGCCCATCGAGGAGGCGCTTCGAGGCGGATTGACGGGAGAGGGTTAAATGTGAGGACTGTAAGAATGATTTCCATGCAAGTTGCTGTAAAATGAGCAAGGCTGACTTGGACTGTCTATATGTTGACGGTCTTGTCTGGTGCGATTGAGAGAAGGTGAAGCTTATATGTGGAGTCTCAACTGACCTCAGATAATCTTACTCTGGAAGATATTTCAATTTCTAAGTAGAGAACTTAAGGAAGACCTAAAGATATCTATGTCCGATTTTAATTGCCCATATTAAATTTTAAATGAAAAACTAAAAATTGTTTGTGAAAAACGCGGAGCTCTTAAAGAAGCAATCAGAGGACTTAAAATTATGTTGGGATGAAACTGGTAAGTTGACGGAAGCAAATAGTACTATTATAAAAAAAATAAAGACCTTGAATTGAGGATAATAGATTGTTAACAATACTCACATAGGAATTCCTATGTGGCTCAAGATTCAATAATATAATCCTATAAATTCAAGGAATTCCTATTGTGGCTTAAGAAAATATTACTGAGATTGTTAAAAAGGTTGGTTTAGCTCTGGACATAAATATTGATTATACAATGATTGATACCTGCCATAGACTTGGTAAGAGTAAAGATGACCGGGGTTCTCCAGGTATTATTGCAACATTTGTCAGAAGATTGGATGCAGAGAAGTTAATTAGTAAGCGACGCATTAAGAGAAATCTCTACTAGACACATGAGAATGCCTAGCGATCATCAAGTCTATATTAATCAGTCACTTTGTACAGCGCTTAGAGGATTGTATGGAATGGCTCGTGCCATAAAGGAGAAAAGAGGTTCAAGCATCTCTGGTTGCGAGGAGGTAAAATTTTCATTCGTAAAGAAGACGAATCTCCAGCTGTTGTTATAAAACCTGAATCTGACTTGCTCAAACTAAAATAATTAATGTGCCATAAATAGCTTATCTATTTAATCTTTTTTGGCTTTAGTGTAGTTTGGCTTTGTTGTATTGGCTAGAATAATTTTGTCTTATATCAGTGTATATTTGGGTTTAGATAATGATGTATATATTAAATGTGTGTGTTTGTGTGTATGTATCTTTAAATGTACATACATTGTAAATGTAGCAGTAGTATTAGATTATTGATTAAAAGGATTTTGGAAATTATAATTGACAATGTTTAGAAGTTTAAAGTAAATTTTGTAAGTTGCTTGTGGAGTTTAAAAACTAAAATTAAATTATAACAATACAATTTTACTCAATTAATTGTAATGTGTGCTCATGTATTGTGAGTATGAGTTTATAGTTAGCTACAAGTGGTAGTTGCTTATCTGATTTGTTAAATGATAGTAAAAAAGATTGTTTAGTTATCATTAACCAAAATATTAGAAGGTCGAGAGCTAATTTTGATAGGTTAGTTGTTGAGTTGAATATGTGTATTAAAAAACCAGACGTAGTTGTTCTTACTGAAATATGGATTTCCAGCCATGAAATTAACTTGTATCATTTGGATAGTAATAATCTACTGGCAAATTGTAATGATGCTGAAAGGAGTAAAAGTATTGATTGCTATATATTTAAAAGAAGACAATATACCTATTAACAAGTTTTTAGTTAATAGGTAGAAAATGTTTCTACTGCCGATGCCTTTAGAGCCAATTTTTGTTCAATGAGATGTAGATTTAGTTTGCTGGCAATTTATAGATATCATTATGCAGTGGTTACTAACTTTTTTTATCAAATTAAAATGTATTTAGATAGTAATATTAGTTTTAGAAATTTTAAAAATTGTTTTATTATTAATGATTGTAATATAAATTTATTAGAGTTTAATATTGATATCGATAACTATAAACTTTTCTTAGTGGGAAACGGTTTTGACTCACTCAAAAATGAACCTACAAAAGTTACTGGAAACAGTAACACTTGTTTGGACCACATGTTTGTCAGACTGAAAGATAGATGTCTTATCAATATGGATTCAGCTGTTATTACTGACCATTGTATGACTGCTCTTTGGTTTTCTTTAAGGCCAAATAACAGGTGTTCCAAGTCTGATGTTACTGATCATCATTACATTAATTTTGTTAAATTAAATTCACTTTTAAAGTCTCGTGCGTGGTCAAATATATTAAACTGTAATAATCCAAGTCTTGCATTTGACTTAATTCTATCTGATTTGAATAATCTTATTGATAGTAGTAAGTATGTTAGAATACGGAAGAGAAATTCAATAATTTAAAACCATGGATCAATGATAACATTTGTTTAAAAACTAAGAAGGAGAATTCATTGTTGAAAAAATGTAAACTACATCCAACAAATCCTATTTCGTAAGCTTAAGCGGCTGGAGTCATTATTAACAACTAGTTCTTCCGGTGTCAACCGCGTCAAAGGACTATTTACAATATATACAGTTCCAGACGTTTCGCCCATGCTACGATGTGGCATCCTCAGTGGTTAGGCTGAGACTGACCAGAAAATGGAAATTCTAGTGGGGTTGATAGTATTAGTTTCTCAACTGGTATCTTTACTGACGATCTAAAAACAGCTGTTGTCTTAACAATATTTAAAAAAGGCTCGATCTTGGATTGTAATAATTATCGTCCTATTTCGTTTCTATCCTCTTTCTCTAAGATTATAGAAAAGATAATTGGGTATTTAGGGAAAACAAATTTCTTCTATTGCAATCAATTTGGATTCAGGTCAAATATGAATACAGAAACTGGTATTTTAAATTTCACTAAAATAGTGTCATATAATATAAATATGGGGAAAAGAGTAAGTGGTCTCTTTCTGGATATAAAGAAGGCTTTTGACACTGTTGGACATTTTATTGGAAAAGCTGTACAATGCAGGGATTTGTGGTACTGCTCATAATTGGTTTGACAGTTATTTATCAAGTAGAAGACAGTATGTGAAAATAAAAAAAATCCTGTAGTAAGATGGGTTATTTGACAATGGGTGTGCCCCAAGGCTCTGTACTTGGGCCTTTATTGTTGGCAAGCCACAACTGCCGTTACGGATTCATTTATTTAAGGTCACTTATGACTGTTTAAAATTCCTCCTCTGATTAAAAATGCCGCCGACTGTGAATTATGAGCTGTGTAAGTTTTCATAATGCTAAGGGTGTGAAAGCAGCTGACATTCATCGTGAGTCTGTCACAGTGACAATTTGGTTTTAAAAATCATAACCATAACGATTCTAATGCTCTAGGAATGTGAGAGAACAGGTTAAACATTTTTTTTACTCTCCTCAAACATTTGTTTTTGTGATTCTCTGTCAGAATTTTGGGAACCTACCATAAGCATAACTTTGGGTACTTCAAACGGTCTGTCACTATTTCAATAATCACACTTGACACTTGGAGACATACTACATAATGATGCAGTTGTAAAGCGTCTGTTTTCACTGACTTTTTCATCAACGTTTTGCACCAAGTCATCAATAATGAGTGAAGGTTTCGTGTTCAATTCTTTGCCATCTTGCTTAAAAAATATAAGTAATTATAAAAAATTTAGGAAAAAACTAAAACGTGGTTATTTACATTGCCAAATGTTGAATTACTGTTTTGTGAGTTAATTTGGTCTTGTGAACTTAGTTGTCTTAATTTATTCATTTCTAGTCTTGTTTGTGTTAAGTTTAATGTAGTGTTAATTAAGAATTAGTGTATTAATTTTCGGTTTTCATACTAACCAAATTATTAGTACTTAATCACTTTTTTGCAATACTGTAGTATATACGATTGATGGATTAAGAAATAGAATTTTTTATCTATGATAACAGCAGGTTTTTGTGATGGAACCTCAGATCAGGTTTTGCCTTTGAGGCCCTTATATTTCCTCTGCATTATATATTTTGAGTAGGTTAAGTTAGTTATTTCTTATGTTGTAGTAGAAGAAGTTGGAGTTGTTATTGTAGATGAATTTTTAAACTCTAACAAATTTGTACCTATTTTTCATGGAATGAAATATCTTGTTGTACTGCATTTGAATTTGAGAAAATAAACTTATTATTATTATCATATGGTACTTTATTTTTGTACATGTATGTATTTTGTGAGTGGTATTTTTTTCAACTACTTGCGTTGCCCAAGATACAATAAGGTATGTACAGGTTAAAATGAAATTAATGATGTACTTGAGAACCTTTTGGTTTTCAATATTTTAATTCTATGTTATGTATTGTAACAGAAGGAAAAGGAGGAATTAAAGGATGCTAATGATAAGCTTCTTCAAATATCAAGTCTTCCTCAATCCAAGAGTGATTCAAATTTCAAGGAAAAGGTATTTAAAAAGCAGGTACTTAGAGAAATATATTTAGCAATAATATCCAATATTCCTAAGCTGTTCGTGTCCCCTTGGTGGTGCTAAATGAACCACCTTGACCACCTTGAATGACCTCAGGACTTGATTAGGTAAAATGTGTGATCTCCCAGCTATCCAGCTGCTAACCAAAAATTTGGCCCCTCTCAGGTCCAGAACAGTTATAATTTATCTTTCAGTAAATGAACTTGTAAGTCTATTTTGGTCCATAAACACAATATTTCAAAATATTTCTCTCTACTTTTACAAAAAACTATAAAAGAAGTTTTTAAACAATGGGATTGCTAAACTTTTATATTCTACAGCCATTGAGAAAAAATTAACAATCTGATGCTAGTAAAAATAAAAATAAAAAGTTGTAAATTTCTTAGCTTCATTGTCTGTACTTATTTACTGTACTCTTCATCAACGATACATATTTACATTAGCCTATTTCCTTTTAATAATTGACACTTTTAATACTGCGGAGAAAAGAATCTATGGCAGTTTTTGAATCTGTTGTAATCTTTTAAGGCTGTTTTAACATAATTGATGGTTATTTAACTATTGTTGCTCATTAAATGAAAATAAATAATCTAAAAACTAAAGCTTCTGGTAATGATCCCACCAAGGTGTTATTTACAGTAATATATAAGCCTACAAATTAAGAAATAAATCCTATAATACGTAAAGCCTTTTTTTGTCAGTGTAACTCCACCCTTATTTCTTGACTAATTTAAATGGTTGAGGTGTCAAAAAATGTCCTCAGTTTGTAGTTGTGCAATAAGGTCTTAATTCCTTAATATTTTCACCCTGAAGGGTATGGGAAGCTCTTAAAGTACGTTTTATGGCCACAAGAATAACATTGAGAGAGATTTAAATGAATCGAAAAGTAACAGCTGTTCAAATGTAAATAACAATTATTAAAAAGTTTTAACATCCATATAAACAATGTTGTTTGTAATATTGAAGAGGTTAGATTTTTCATAATGTTAAATCAAGGAAGTTTGTATGATTTTATTCATATTCTATTGTAGGGATCAGTTCTACTAAACTTGAAAGTTTCAATGGTAACCTAATACTGTTATTTTATTTATTTAATTTATCTTCAGCTGTTAAATAAAAACAAATGAAATGAACGTTTTTAAAATAGGCTAAGTAATATAATTGGGTGTTTATACTAATAAATAGTTATAACGCAAGTAAAGTGAATGAGATACTGTAAATAAGTTTAGTATTGTGATTTACTTTGTACAGTTTGGCTACTATTTTATTTGTAGTCAAAAAACACTGGCCGAGGTGTAACAAGCGCATCGAGTGACAGGGTTAGCACACAAATCATGCATAGGTGTCTCCTAGTAATCTGTAATGCAAATGAATAAATATAAAAGCCATTTACCACTCATCACTATTTCTCCAAAACTATATGCCCAATTGACTTGAAATTTTGTACAAAGGTTTATCTTGGTCCCTAGAGGCTCCCTGAGAAAATATTTTCCTCTCCAACCTCAGAACTCCGTCCCACTGGCCTCCAAAATTCCCATGGTATTCTTATGAAGCTATATTAATTCACTGTTTTATTTGATTAACAGCTGTTAAATTAAAAAAAAACAAGTTGAATAAAATTGTGTGGTAGCCTAACAATCTATATCTATAAAATCCAATGTATGTTTGTCTGTCCTTTATGCGCTACCAAACCGTCCAGCCGATCGCCATGAAACTTGGGGAAGTTGTTCTATATACCCCAGGGAAGGTTTCTGTCCTATTCCCGTTTCTTTAATCCCTCAGGGCTCCGTCCCTTGAACTTCTAAAGTTTCAATGTTAATCAAATAGCAGGATGCATGAAGGTATAATAAGTCAAATATAAAAAGAATATCAGCTGTGGGTTTTAAATATCTCAAAATTAAATTAAACCATGTGTTAATTTTTTAATTGTTTATATTTTTATGTTTTGATTTCTTGTGAAGCTATATTAATTGATTGATTTATTTGATTAACAACTGTTAAATAAAAATGGCATCGTACGTGTATGGGTGGGTGGGTGGGTCAATGGCATCGTACGTGTATGGGTGGGTGGGTGGGTCAATGGCATCGTACGTGTATGGGTAGGTGGGTGGGTCAGTGGCATCATACGTGTATGGGTGGCTGGGTGGGTCAATGGCAGCGTACGTGTATGGGTAGGTGGGTGGGTAGGCTATACTTATGAAATTAAAAATAATTGAGTACAGTAGTAAACTATACATAAAATTAGCTGTTCTAAATTGGATATACATTGGATACTATGTAAACTGAAAGGTTGCTGCACATTTCAATGATACAATCAAAACTCAATATTATGACCGGCGAAGCGAGCGGGTACAGCTAGTATAAAATTAAAAATAGTCGGGCACAGTAGTAAATTATTATACCATTGATTTTATACACAAAATGATTGTACATAACACCGAGCGTATTAGATTGGATATTAAATTTAATAAATGTTTTTCAAAAACTAAATATTAAGTTTGATTTACTTTAAGTAATTGTTGAATATTCTTGAATTTACTGGAATTTTTACTCATATTTTGATTGCAAGTCTTTAAACTGAAAGCTTGCTACACATTTTGATTAGTATTAAAACTCAATATTATAACTGGCAAAGCGGGCAGGTATGACATTTATCAAAATCAAGGAAGTTATGTGTACAAAACACTATTTTTTTTAGAAATAGGTTAGACATATTCTTAGAAATTGTATAGAACATATTCTATAAGATTATTAGTTTTGGAAACTTTTTAAAGTATATTCATGTACAACTTAATGTTTTATTTTTTGATTAAAATTATATGTTATATTGCAATATGCATTACTCTTAGTCTCTTTACAAAATATTCACAATATTTGTGTTTATTTAACAGCTGATGATTAATTAAATAAATAAACAAACTCCATTACATTACCATTGAAACTTTAAAGGCCTCTGGGATGAAGCTCTTGGATTGCATGTGAATAAACTATGCTAGAAACCTTCTCAAAACTTCCCAAAATTTCATGGCAATTTAATGAATGGTGTTGTAATTCGTAACAGTCAGATATACGTTTATTTTTATTTGTATAGAAGACTAGTCAACTTTATTGAATATTTACTAAACAATGGTGTGATTACAATCATTGAAGTACTCCTTATAAAGATTTACTGATGGATGAAGAGCCATTGCATGATTGGATGAAAAAAAAGCCCGATTGCAAAAGTAATTTTATAGTTATTAGCAATGTTCTAGAGTGGTGAATGCAGTCTTGCTCTGAAAACCAAACTGATATGGAAGAGTTGCTGGTGTTGGTAGTTCAAAGAATTAAGCTCCTACCCAACCTAGTAATATTAAAGCAGCATTAAAACTGCACAATTCGGAACCTTCTACATCACAGCACTTTCTCAGAAAACTAGACAACACATTTGATTTCAGGCATTATTGTTTATTATGTAGTGAACATGCAGTTTTTGACGCTAAGCTTCCATATAAATACTGAAACAAAAGCAGTGAAAAATATGGTGGGAAAATAGTTTAGTGAAATAAAGTTACATAGGAAGGATATGGTAAGAACACAGGTGAGTTTTAAGTCTATCAAAGTTAGATATTCAATCGAATTTTATGCATCTGTGACAGCCCTATTAAGTTGAAATCTTATTTTGAGTTCGAATTAGCATCTCACCCACCTTCATTACTTGCTCGTCATATTACTACGAAGAGGTACGAAAGCATTGTTTATGAAAGTATTTGAAGCTGGTATATTTGAAGAAACCTTCAAGCCAAATGAAGTCATTTTTATGATAGATGGAGAATATTTCTTACACGCAGTGGTATGGGGAAAAATCAGCACTTTTTAAGAAATAGTAGAACCTTATTTAAGTTGAATAGTTTGTAGATAAGGAAATAAAGTGACAGTGGTATACAACGGGTATTCCAACTCTCAAACTACGAAATTGCAAGAACAAGAGAGAAGAGCATCAAAGAAGTTTTCCCACACAAATTTGTTTGGTGAAAATACAGTTTGTACAACACAAAAGCAGATTTTCTAGCAAACCCTCAGAACAAAAAGAAGTTAATAGAAGCAGTTTACTACAAAGTGTGTTGTTGAAGATATAAACTTTTTTTCTGCATATGATTACGCCGACACTGTCATTGTGGATCAGACAGTTAAACGTGTGCAAGCTGTTAATACTACTGTACTGTAGTAGTGGGAACTGACACAGATCTTTTGGTTTTATTTGTGGCATTAGCTCCTCAACGAGACGGCAAACTTTCATACTTAAAGCCTTTATTTTCAGTTTCTATTGTATACGCTGTAGATTTTCTTATACATGAATAAGTTAATCAGAAAATGTTACTGCTTTTAGCTCATTCCATAACTGGTTGCGAAACGACCTCTGCTTTCTATGGTAGGAAAGTTAAAAGCAGCTGATGTAATAAGTAAATCAACTGAAGCTAAAGCTAAGGCTGAGCTTTTTTACAAAACAAGACATTAGAAAAGGAATCCTTCTAGAAAATGGAGAATAGTTTAGTCTAAGTATGTACAACTTATCGAAGTTCAAAACTTTTAATGAAGCCAAATATTTTAAGTTCAAGCGACTTACTTCAATAATGTCTCTCAAGTCAAATTTTGATTTAGCTAAACTAAATGGGGGTGTTTACCACCGGTTTTAAACTTCCCACAGAAGAGTGGGATTGGCAGCATATATCTAAAAATAGAGTGCGACCTAAGCCCCTAACGAATTCTTCTGCATCCAATGAACTTCTCCTATTAATATCACGCAACTGTAAAATATTGTGTGTTACAAACTGAAGCTGTCGTAAAGCCGGATTTGATTGTTCATCTATAAGGAATGCTCTGTAAAAATTTTTCGAACCAATCTGCTGATACGTTGGCACATAAGCCTTTGTAAACTACTAATAAATCAGTAAACTAAAATGATGTGCTATTTTTGATGTATAAAAATACTATCTTGCATTTATTTTATTAAAAGACTAATATATAACAAAACAACAGAGCCTAGACATTGAAATATTATTATTTATCAGTGGTACAGAAAATTTCCTTTCTTATGGAAACTTGATTTGGATATTATTATATTGCTACTCCATTCCAACTGAATAATTCAAGACGGGTACAAGTGGTACCCCTCAGCGGCGAGTGTGAACAGAAGTGGGACTGCTACTGTTTCATCGCTCTCTACGAAGTAATAATATTAACGGTAAGCAATACTAGACACATCATTTTAAAGCTAATTCAAATTCAAATTAAAATCGTTTATTTGTCAATTAACAATAGTATATTGCATAACAATGGTCAATATAAATACAATAAAACAAAGGTTAAAATTGTGAGGGCTTAAACCTAATTAGAGCTATGTTTATCATACTTAGACATCAAGTATTCACTTACAGAGTAAAATTCCTTTTCAATCAGGAAACATTTTAGTCTTAACCTAAACTTACTAACTACGGTTACTGCTCTCAATTCCAGAGGGAGGCTGTTAAATAATTTAATTGCAGAATAATATAACTGGCTCTCAAAAAATGATGTTCGGTGCTTTGGAAAGGGTAGACGGCTGGATTTTCGGAAATTATGTTGTACAGGTGATTCGGTGGTAAAAATATGCATGTTTTTTTTTAATAAAGGTTAAGGTCTCAAGTATGTACAGGCTTGGAAATGTAAGTAAATTGTTTGCACGGAACAGCCCCCTGCATGATTGATTCCTTGCCAATCCCAAAAAAATCCTCAGACATTTCTTCTGTAAACGGAAGATGTACAATGTCCTGGTGTTTTCAGAGCCCCAAATTGGAAGTCCATAAGTAAGATGTGGAAATATGCATCCATAATAGCAGGCCAGAAGAACTTCAGTACTGGAAAAACGGGAAAGTCTACGCAGTAAAAAGATACCACTGCACAATTTGCCACAATTAAATTATCTAAAAGTTTTGTTAGGTACATTTCTTTCCATTAAGTAAGGATACAAATGTATATTTGATTAAAGTTCATTTTTTAACAGTGACAGTTTTATTTTTTTTATGTATATAGGTATAACGGTAAACTAAGCTATCTATTAAAAAGTGTATACAACATAATTTTTTAGCCATATTGTTTGGAGTAAATAAAAACTAAATATGTCTGTAACTTTATTGGTTTTTCAGCTGTAAGCATTTAACCAGAGTACTGCTCTTGCAATGTTGGGGAGGGGGTGGGGGGAAAGCAAGAGGTGTGGAGGTTGGGACTTTGTCGATTTTTAGTGTTTACCTTGTATACTAACATCCTGCAAAAATTCATCTTTCCCTCAATTAGTTGCGACACAAAACCTTCATTGACTGGGCTATATGTATTTCATCAGTGACGTTAATAGGGAGATTAGAAATTTTAAGCTTTTGCAAACACTATTTTCAGATATCAGCCTTAGAGGATGAGTTGAAGAACAAAAATAAAGAATTGGAAGACAAAGATAAACAGCTGCGTGAATTGCAGGACTTGCTAGAAGTTGAAGAGAAGGCCCTAAAAGCAGTGAGTAAATAAATCAATAAATTAATATAGATTGTTTTTTGTTTTTTAAAAAGAGAAGTTTATTGGCTCATGTAGTAAATTACTTTTCTCACATTAAACTTATTATATATATAGATATTGTTTATATATCTATGTGCTGCTTGTGTAGTTTATAATTATTATTTTATTGTAATTCCGCTTTGTCTTGATAGTTTGTAACTGTTATTATTCTTATATATGTTTTGCGATTAAAGTTTATAATTATTATTTTTTCCTGTCTTATATATATATATATATATATATATATATATATATATATATATATATATATATATATATATATATATATATATATAGAGCAGAACTTGCATACAATGGAATCACTTTTAACAGAGGCCCATCATGGTTTTAGAGAACCAGGATTGTTGGGATCTTACATGATGTTTTCACGCTATCCATTTCACCTGGCCCAGGACTTGCGACCATGGCTAGGGGGGTTAAAGCACTTTTACGGTTCCAACGCTCCCCCATCAGGTGACCAGGATTCTAACCACCTTAGGCACAGTCTGTAAGAGCTCACTAGCGCAGTCCTGGAGACATGCCTTAAGATGTCATGTAGAGAATTTCTTTCCATTCCAAGATATTTAAGGAAAGTATGCAAAGACTTTGCTGATTGTTATAAATCCATGTCTTTCTGGTGCCAGACAGTGGGAGATCATTTACTGTTTCTATATCCAGTTGAAAACCCTGATTTAAAGCGTGATTTGGGTTCGGCTTGACCCCATGTTGGAAGAACTTCCCCAAAAATTTGAAAGGAGTGCTGTGGTCAATTCTAGATGTGACTTGATTGTTTATTGAAAGACTGGGATCAATTGTACCAAAAACAGTATTCCTTCTGGCGAAACACAAAGTTCTATATTTCCCCACTTTAACTTCCAAACACTTTGACCACTGGCAGAATTCATCCACCTCCTGAAGCAGACCACATCAGAATTAAGCCTTCCTAGTTCTAGCTTAAATCATCAGCAAAGGCCAGGCAAGGTGGTACCACAAGATTCTGGCCCATTTTGAAAGCATACAAATGGTTTCGAAGAATCTTTTTGATGAAGTCAAGTATTAGGTTGAAAACAATGTTGAATTCAACAGGTGAAAAGCAACATATTTACAAGTGCTATAAGAGGTTTGCTCCAGACTCTGCCACAACCTCAGAAGTGCCAAGCTTAATACTGAAGGGCCTAATAATAACATTTCCTTTGTGTCAATGCTGTCAGAGATAGCTGCGAAATAACTACTTAAAAGTTATTGTATTCGAATTTTTACGTATCCAAGGTGGTCTCGGTCCCAATTACTTTAGATAGCCAAGAGTCTACTGTATATATACATATAAAACTTTAAAGACTTCAGTGCATTTCAAATTAATGTTTATTTGATTTTGTTGGCAGAGAGTACTTTACAATTTTTACTTTGCCTTTAAAATAAAGATTATTTAATTTTGTTCATTCATTTCAGAAAGTTGCAGTAATGATAAATAAAAGCCAATTACATTAGTAGATTTATGAGCAGTGACAGGTTTTATCAGTAGGTTAACAAGTTAAAGATAGAGAATAAGTTTGTGGCCTAGCAGCTCTGTAGCATTAAAAATAATTGTCCTCTAGTGTTATACAACAACTGTAAAATCAGGATTTCCCTTCTTCCCTGTGTGATATTTTTTATCCATATGAAACATTAGTCTGTTGTTATTTTGTTTTGTAGGTTCCAAGCAAGAAAACTGTTGACCTACATGAACAAGAAAAGTTGAAAGAAGTTGAAGATCTTAAAAACCAATTGGAAGATGTGGTAAGTAGAATTATACACTTAGTATTGGTTATTTTCCTATAAACCTGTTGTACGTTGTTATTGATTCAAAATATAAACTTAGATATGTAGATGTGCAATGGCTATGTAATCAATGTTAGTAGTGCGCCAGAGTTTGAACTGTCAAATATCTGAATTCATATTTTCTATAACAGCTGATTATAAGAGTTAAAGTAACATAAATGAATGATGTTCTTAAAACAACGTATTGCCTATAAGAATAAAATATTAACTTAAGAGTCTGCGTTCTTGAGGGTCAAGCAAAACTTGCGTATACGATATTTGTCGGTAACGCCACCCGTCACAATACCTGCCTCAGCTGCTCGGATACGGGAATGTGGGATCGTCCCAGGGGTCGCTAAATTTTGGGTATCAATCAGAGGCTCAGTTCGTTTAGATAGGTCAAAGACTCTACCTGAAATTCATATAGCCCCTGATCGATAATTTAGAATAGTTCAGAACAACGCCAGTAATCAATATGCGTAGATTTGAAAAGAACCGTTCACCCGAGGAGACAATTTTTGGATATCTTAGGTCAAATGTAAGCCAATCTACTTCCATTGGAATTATCGCTCGGGTTATACGTCGCTAACACCAAAGAGATAAATTTAGGGTTTCTAAAGTTAAGTATGGACCGAAAGAGTACCTTAGGAAATCGATCCAAAGGTTATGTGTCGATAACACCAAAGAAAACAATTCAGGGTTACTTAACCCGATTTAACTTGAAAACGAACTAAAATCTTTTTGTTTGTAAAAAAATGGTATAAAAGAAATAAAGAAAACTATACACCTTGTTCGTTAAACAAAACAAAAAACTACAACAGATCACACTTAGTCTCTCGTAGGGAACGATCCAATATGCGTACCTGTAAGTATTGCAATTGAAGACGTACAAAGCGGCGTTCTGTTCCAGTCTGAGTCTTGCAGGAGAGTGATTTGCAAGCAATCAACTGGCTAGTCCTTTCCTCCAGTGTTACGCCCCGCGACTGTTGGTTGAACTAATCGGGTTGGAGTGGGGGGCTGATCAGCGGTTGTCTGGTGGCTACTGCCCATCTCTCCATCTCTTACAGAAAAACCGGTTTGACAACGCTAGGCTGAGTAACCTAGGCCTAATCATAATTATTTTTACCCTAGTCCATTTTGACTCATTACATGTTGATGGAATCCTAAGATGATTGAAAACAGTCTACAGCTTTCTCACACATGTATAGAAGAAGAAAAAAGTTTAGTTAAAAACTTCACCTTAGTTTTCATATCAAACACAAAAAAAATACAAGCGCTACTGACAGTCAGAAATTGATACAAAAGTTTGATGGTCAAGTTTAGAACTGAATTTGCTGAGTGTGGATGAGTCCCAAAACTGTTCCATTGTAAAGATATGTAATTAACTTTAGCCCTTTGCACGCTACAAAAGAAATTTGCTATTTCTTTTAAACGTGTCATAAATTTAAGAAAAATATTTTAAAAATCTTTAAAGTTCTATTTGGAATTTTGTTATAAGGGCAACAACTGTTAAGAAAACACAATCCAAACTGGCATTTTTAAATCAATATTTAATATACAGCAATTTGTAAAATTCCCATTGTTGAACAATTATTCTGTTTATCTATATCTGTAAATCTATAAAAAAATTAAATTTGATTAAGCTAAAATATATATGTAATCATAATAATTATTTACAAGATTACTAATATAGATGACATACAAGCACTTACAAGTATCCCTAGAATTTTTTGTGTGTGAAATAACTCAAAACACTCATCTAGGTGGAGCGTTGGCGTTGACGCACAGGTCTTGCAGTAGTAGACTGTCTCTTTCCTTAGTCCTTTTTTCAGGCATACTACGCATCTCGTACCTTTCTTCTTTTTAGCTAGAAAGTGTCTTCCAACCAACCTTTCTTCAGGAGGCCCTTGAGGTTTTCTTCCAGTTTTATTTTTTTGTCGATGAAGCATTTTCTCAGCCACCAGAACCTTCACCAAACTCTCTCTGAACTCAGCATGTGACATTGGTTTTTGTTGATATTTTTCTTGCATTCCTTTATGCAGGAGATATGAATTTACTACTGCTACTTCTAAAATCCAAAAAAACATTTTCCTGTACCATTTCTTAGTTTTTCTCATGAATTGGTATGATGCTATGAACTGATCGCTGCGATCAACGGCCCCCATATGTTTGGTATAGTCCAATACTACGTTAGGTTTAGAAGTTGGGGGAAGGTCTGGCCATTTACTTGGTACATCTGTTACATGATGTTTGCTACCTTCAGTTTTGGTACTAAGCATGGTGACAACTCTTTTATCCTTCCAGCTCAAAACCAAGATATTGTCTTGTCTATAGGAAGAGATATCACCTTTTCTCATTTTCTTCTGCTTCTGTTTGAGGCTAATAGGCATGCCAGACCTGTTTGTCATAACAGTACCAGTTATATGGCAATTCATTTTTAGTAGCTCTAATGCCAACTGTGGACTTGTATAATAACGGTCAGTATAGATGTGAAGTCCAGTTATTTGATTATTAGGGTCTCAAAAAACTACAGACTCTGTCAAAACCTTCACAATTTGTGTTGTTTTTAACAAGTTAGTGTTAGGAATCAATTCTTCCTTGCCAAAGTAGGGTATAAAGTTGTAAATGTAACCATTGTCACAATCTGACAATACAAATACTTTCATGCCAAACTTTACTGGCTTTTGAGGGTTGTACACCCTGAAACTAACCTTTCCTTTGAAAGAGATAGTACTCTCGTCAATAGCTACACTGTTTCCTGGGTTATAAAATAGTTGGCATTGAGACTTTATATGATCTAATATTGGTCTTATAAGAAATCCTTTTTTCCTAGTTTGTTGTCCCTCTCCATGATTGAAATGAATATTCCAGAATATATTCAAAAATTCATCTTTAGAAAATACATCTCCAAAAAAAGGGATTCTCTTTGTCCATGCCGTAGAAAAGTAGGCTTCAATGCTAGGAAGAGGAATCAGTCCCATGTTTATTATTGTTCCTAGAAAAGCCTTCAGATTACCTACAGTAATATCGTTCCATTTCCTAAGCCTTATAAAGCTTCTGACTTTCTCTTATTGGCAAAATAATTGGTTTCCTCACAAATATGTTTCAATAAATCTTCGTTGAAAAATAATGAAAAATACTCTATTGGTTCAGTATCTTGGTCAAAATAACTGGGTAAATTTGGTCCTGAATTCACATTGAAAATAGGAATTGTTCTACTTGGTCCTATGTCAGTACTAGTAACATCTACCCATTCATTACTTTTACTAATAGGCCTATGTTGATTAGAATTAGATGTAGATGTACCTGCTGCACCAAATCCTTCTTCATGGTCAGTATCAGGATCACTACTACTCAAATTATGTAATAAAACGTCGTCCATTTCATAGTCAGATGTTCAGATCTGGGGTCTATTGCACTTGAAAAAGATGCATTCATTACACCTTGAATAAAATGATCAAAGTTTGGATCATCGGGATTGGCCATTGTTTTATAATCACACTAATAACACAATATTATATACACAGAATAAACTAAACACTAAATCACTATTTACAATATATTTACGTAAAACAATGTTCATTCAATATCACTTATAAATACAACGTAACTATTAGAATAAGTAAAGAACAAGCAAGTGCCGTGGCACGTGAGAGATGACTGACTGAGTGGTCCGAAAAATCCCGTAATACGTGCGGCGTAGCAGCACACAATTGCCGCTCGGTTGCCATGGCGACGGTGCGTGAAGGTCACGATGACAAAAAAACTTTGTCATCCTTTCTGTTGTCTTCAAAATTACCTCAATAACCATTTACGTACACATTAGTATAGTTTTATCACTTAAATTTAAATATTTATCTCAAAGTATTCAAATGCGAGAAATACTGTAATACGCGTTTTACGTAAATATAACTTTGCGAGAAATCCCGTAATACGTGTGGAAAGGGTTAAGAAATCGATCGTCAATATATGGGCACATAGGAATTGCAAATGAGTAGCAAGGAAATTTAGATTTTTCATTAACTAAGTTGGACTTTTCTGTAGTTTTGTTTGTTTAGGGGAAACGAGAGCTCTGAAGCCATTTATAATTTCAAGTCAACCTTGGGTTTATTGTATTAGCTCTAAATAATTTTCCTCAGAAAGTTCAACCCTGAAAATTCTCCTTCTCCTGAGCTTTAGGGCTTCATGTTCAGTCACATTTCGCCAAACTTAATAGCCGACAACTGGTGTCTTCTCTGTAGATACCAATTGTTGCCAAATGTTTTCTGAAGTGTCCATATTCAGTAATATACGTAATCACCAATCTACCTACCTACCAACCTGATATCATTTCAAATGTTCTTCTGGTGGTCTTTTCTTGGATATATTTAGACAATATCATTAGTAGGCCAATAAATAATTAAAGCTGGAGTTTTTATTCTTACAGTTACAAACCAGTTTCTTAATAAATTTGATTTTGACTGGGATTGAATAGGTATTAATCACATGAATTATCGGCAACTGGTCTTTCTTTTGGCCAAGTTGAACTGGCCCAACATTTCAAAAGAAAGGCATTATGTTTAGAAAGTTGTTGTGTTTTATCAATTTGTAACTTTACAGTACAATTGATTCATCTCCTGTATACTCATATTGATACATTTATTTAATGTTATTTTCATTTAAATAACATGAGATGAAGTGCACCTACCACTTTTTATCATACTTTAAATTTATTTATTTTCAAATTGTGTTAAAATGTACATTAATTCCTTGAACTATTGATTGCTTAGTAAGTGAGGTTAAGTCTGAAAAACCTAACTATTTATAATAGCTGTTTCCACTTCTATACTGTAGCGGTTTCGCACATATTCAGTGGTAGATCGAGTAGCTGCTGGTTTGTGCGGGAATTGCTGTAGTAAATAACACTATTTTAATTCTACTTCTTCATTTAACCCTTGAGCCTCATCTATGTCGTAATTATGGAGACTGCTTGTCCCATTTGTGTAAAATTAGTCTTGGACTCTGATGAGGGGATAAATTGTGATGATGGTTGTAATCGATGGTTTCATTGTGAATGCTTAAAAATTAGTAGTGACAACAATGTAAAATGGAGCTGTACACGGATTGATTGCAAAGGAGCTGCAGCTGATCCTGTGGAAACAAAGTTAGATACAATCCTCTCCAAATTATCCTCTCTCGCTACCAGTACTGAATTATCTGATGGGCTCAACTTAATTAAGCAGGATATTCAATTGGTGACCGCGAAATTGAATGAACTTGAGCCTCGTATTGACAAAGTCGAGTCAGAAGTTAAATCAATGAGGGAAAACAATTCTGCTGGTGATCTACTATGTGAGGACATTATCTCCGAATGCAATGATCGAAATCGGCGTTCGAAAAATGTCATCGTTCGAAAAATGGTTGGCCGAGCCAAACCAGACCTCATCATCCTTAGAAGTAGATCATCATGATGCTAAACTCATAACGGCCTTCCTTAGTCATATGCAATCTGAAATCCAGATAACTGAAGTTCGCCATTTTAGATTGGGGAAGAAATCTCATGGCAAAGTTCGCCCCCTCGTAATTTGCACGCCCTCTCAAAGTGCAGCTACCCATATATTCAAAAAGTTCAAAGCTGACATACTCCCTAGTTCTTTGGAAGGAATATTAGTTTCACACGATCGTATACCCCGTGAAAGGAAACACTTGGAGCAACTTCGTGTAACTCTTAAATCAAGACAGGATGCAGGCGAGGCTAATTTAACTATCGAATTTGTCAATGGAACACCAAAGATTGTCCAAAAAAAACTAATAAGCTTGAGCGGCAGACACCAATCCACCTCTATTAATGTTTCTATCAGAATGTCAATTGTCTCCGCTCTAAACTCATTGAAGCTAAAAATAACCTTTCCACTACTCTCGATGACATCATCTTATTATGTGAAACAAACCTCTCTTCGGATATCTCTGATTCTGAACTAGTCGGTAACATGGATTTTTCGTTACATCGTTGTGATAGGTCCGAGGCTACTAGCAGCAAGAGGTCTGGAGGAGGCTAACTAATTGCTGTACGCAAGAACTTTGCTAACAAGCGTCTCCACTTACACTTCGACATCGAATGTATCTTTGTCCTTGTGACAACGGGGCTTGGCCCTCATATTCTTGTTGTTTGCGTCTACATCTCACCTTCAAGTCCCCTCTGCGTTTATAGACATTTCTGTGATGCCGTCAACATAGCCATTGAACAAGCCAAGCAACCAGAGAAGATACTGATTTTTGGTGATTTTAACCTGCCCTATTTTGACTTAAACCCATCAACGGGCTCTCTGCAACGGGCATGTGAACTCCTCCACGATATGTCATCTTTTCACTCCCTCCACAAGATTAACCATGTCCGGAACCACAGAGGAGTATCTCTTGACTTGGTTTTCTCTTGGGACCAGGCTTTATTAGTATCAAAATACAATGAATGGTTGGTTTCCCCCGATATCCACCACCCTCCACTGGCTCTTACTCTAGCAGTGAAAACTTAGACACTGAACACTGACTGTTACTTAGGGCACAACTTAAGAAAATGTGATCTTCTCTTGGCCTTCGAAGCTCTGCAGATTTTCCCAATCACCATTCTCACTGTCATTGGCAAGTTGTTTGAAGGCCTTGTTGTAGATAGACTTATTCTACTCATGTCGAAGATAATTCATCCTTGCCAACATGGTTTTGTTCGTGGGAAATCCACTGTATCTAATCTCCTCGTCTTCCAAGAATACGTTTTGGCAGCCTTCCGCAACAACCAGAAAGTTGATGCAGTGTATGTAGATATGGCAAAGGCCTTCGACAAAGTGGACCACTCCATTCTCTTGGCCAAGTTAAAAGGCTATGGTCTGGCTGATCCCCTACTATCGTGGATGTCTAGCTATCTCTCTGATCGGTCCCTGTCAGTGAAAATTGGCTCTTCTTTTTCCAACAAGTTCTCACCGTCTTCAGGAGTACCTCAGGTCTCCCTGTTGGGTCCCTACCTCTTCAATATCTTTGTGAATGATCTCGTGGAGACAGTCAATGTTAACGCCTTACAATTTGCGGATGATTTGGAAGTTTTCAGTGCAATTACATCACCTGGTGATTCTCAGAAACTTCAAGAGAGCTTAACTGCAATTGATGATTGGTGTGTAAGAAACAATATGTCAGTGAATCCCAACAAGTGTTCTGCAATCACTTTTCACAGGACTAAATCACCAACTTTGAATCCTTACTTTATGTCTGGCTCTCAGATTCCAAGTGTCCAGAGCATAAAGGATCTGGAAAGGATAAAGGATCGTCCAGAACAAAAACGACTTGAGTTTTTCTGAGTACATCAATGACATCTGTAAACAGGCTAATAAGATGCTCGGCTTTATAATGAGATTTTCGAGACGCATCAACAATCCTTTTGTTTTACGTGCTCTCTACTGTTCCCTGGTAAGGCAGGTTGTAGAGTATGCCAGTCCAGTCTGGTCTCCTTACTTGGTCTGCTCGAAGTCGAGACTTGAGGCTCTGCAGCGGCGTTTCGTCCATCTGCTTGGAGTCAGGCTTGGCTATGGGTATCTGGATGTTCCTGTGGAGACTCTTTCAGAGAAGCTAAATCTTCCCTCCCTTGCTTTAAGACGTGATGTTGCGGACATTCTCTTGCTCTGGAAGATTATCAATGGAGTGATGCAATGCTCGGACCTCCTAGCTGAATTGGACTTTAAAAGTCTCAACAAACACCAGGTCTCACAGTCTTCTCAGTCGAATACATTGCTCCACAAATTTCGATGTGAATAGCCCCTTTGCAAGATTGTCCGTCTGGGGAACCAGCTTGCTCCAGAATGTGACTTCTTCTGTGACAGCCTCCAACGGATCAGGAAGTCGATCAGGAAGCTTTCGCACTCTAAGTCTTGTCACTTATCTCGTGATCGTAGTTTATGTTTATTTATGTGGTTTGTTCATGCTATTATTGAGATTGTATTTTGTTTGTTATTGTTGTTTTCAATTTGTACTTTAATATTTAATTACCTTCTATTTATCAATATTATTCCTTTACCAATTGTTATATTAATTGTTATATTAATAAGTATGTCTCAATATTCGTCATTGTATCATATTATTGTATTATTCACGTTGTTGCTATGCACATTTTCACAGATTTTTTGCCTCGCCATCTTCCTGTAATAATGAAAATATGTAATAATGTAAATTGGCTACTACCGTTGAAATAATAAATAAAATAAAATAAAACCTAAAGTGATAGGTCGGTTCCATTTTTATCCTGTTCCGGTTCGGTTCTTTACTAAAATCGGTTCTCTGTTCATGGTTCTCGGTTCTGAGTACTTTTTGAGTATGTCTCAGAAAACTTTCCAATTCCTTTATGCCAGTGAATGAACAAGTCATGTGGATTCATTCATTAAAAAAACAATGCATAATATTTTGAGCATTTACCCATATGAAGCATAAGACACCCTGAAAATCGATAATGACATATTTACAAAATTAAAAATTGGTAACATTTTATTTATTCTAAGGGTCTAATACATGTATTCGACAAAGAAAATATTTATTTAAGTTTTAAAAACCTACAACATTTTTCTAAATGAAATAATGCAATGCTTAAATGTGTATGCAACACTGAAGAATTTAGTTGAAGTTTTTCAGGAGGAAATTACAAAACTTTAAGCCTAGAGAAAATAAAAAAATAACCTGTCATTTTAGGTCTGGTTTAGTAATAAAGCTTATTAAAACACAAATTACAACACAGTTGATTGAAATCATCTCAGCTAAATTTAAGAGGTTGATGTAATTGTAGTACATCAAAGATAACTACTAACAAATAATAATATAATTAATAATTGAATAAAACATATAGTTATTAACTATCAATAACTAGTAGTTCTTATCTTAATTGATGAGCATACTGAAGAAAGAAAATACAACTGCTACTCTCATTCATAGAAAACTATACAGCCAATAATACAAAATGTTTTTAGAAATTACAGTATACATGTTTTTTTTTAATTTAACAAATATTAACTAAGCCAATGCTATTTAAAACATTAAACTATAGACTTTGTAAAAAAATTAAAATAAAATTGAACTATTTTAAAACAAAAATGTTCAAGACTTATGATTATTCTTCATTCTAAATCCCTAGGATAAAAAAAAAAAATTTAAATACACAATAAAACTAAAAGCATCATTATCTTCAGAATTTGAGATGAGCTGTAAGCAGAATGGAATGTTGTCACAGGTGTTTTATCAGGCAGGAAGTGATAAGAAAGGGTCAGAGCAGGTGGGGTTTCACTTCTTGATAAGGAAGTAGCCTGACTATGGGATATTTCTTGGCTAATATAAGCTGTTTATCTCAGCCTAATCAAATACTAATAAGGAAGTGGCCTGTCTATGTGTAGATATTTTCTAAAAAGATATTTGGTTTATCTTGAGGCAAAATATTGTTGTTGATTTTTCTGTTTATCAGCACTTTTCACAGGTGAAACATTCCTGCTATGAAAGATATCTCCCCCTTTTTCTGGAACCGGAACCGCAGAACCAATATTTTTCCATCGGATCTCGGTTCCGGTTCTTTTGTGAAGAACCAATAGAACCAAGAACTGACCTGTCCCTAAAAACCACCATCTAAGACAGGAAAATTAAAAAATTTGTGTGGCTTCCAGAACAGGGCAATTTTGAAATATTGGCAGAACATCAAGATCTATGAATACAATAAAGTTCGTAGTAGTCAGCTCTTAAAGGTCAGTAGCCTTATGTTTCAAGGCTAAATGTAACATTTCTTGTCAGTGTTATTTCAAAAACTTTGAATAATACATTATGTGTTCTATTTCTTAAGTCTTACCATAATCTTTTGATGGATCCTTAATTGATTGTACATAATTTATGAAAAATAATTATTTTAAGCTTATTTTAAATAAACCAAAATCTAAAATTAACAATTTTGAGTAAATATCATAAAACTAATGTGCTGTGATACTGAATCTAAACAATTAAAAAGATCTTTAATTTGTTATAGTCCACTGGTTAACAGAAATAAAATGCTGGATGTTCAATTCATCAAAATGACATAGCTAAAATTGGTCACGTATTATAAACAGTTGTCTGATTCTCTGTTACGTTTATACCACCATATTTAGATGGATGGGTTCAATACTTATGTGTATTTCAATACCTCTGTACGCATGGAGGTAGGTGGGTGGGTCAATACCTTAGTTAGGGTGTCATTTATTGATTTTACTGTGTCAAGATCATTTGGATGAGCAGAGGACCTGTAACGTACTTCATGAGGGATGAGCTTTCATTATGTATAAGTTACATTTAAGTACTCAAGACATATTTGAGATTCCACAAACATTAAGAACATAATAGCTATTAACTAACCACTGTACATTTTTTAAATTAGTGTTAGTAACTTATTATTATTTATGGCTTCATAAATCATAAATGACTAAATTAGTCAACAAATTTTGATATAGGTTTTTTATTGCTAATTTTCTGCAAAATGTTCAAAATATTTATAATTGCTATTGAATTTAAAACTTAAAAAAAAAATAAAAAGGATAAATTAATAATTGATCAGTATATAGAATGTTGTATCAGCTGGCACTGTAGCTAACAGCTGTAATCCAATTACTTGAAGGCTAAGTGATGTGGAGTTATCATAGATTCTGTATTCAGTCCTCAATACTAAAATAGTGTGTGCTCAACGGTTGCCATCAGCATGGATCCTGCTGGAGAAGTATGGGTGAACATGTTTGATGGTGGTTAGTGGTCGGCTGTTGTCCAAAGAACAGGACTGTCAGTGTGCTGAAAACCAGATCAATATCACTTGGTTTGGACTATATGTTAAATTCTAGGTCCTTTATTTGTCCTGGCTATGGGATATTAATAAATGCACCTATCTAAGTTTTAGATGACCATTGTTAATAAAAAAGATCACTTTCTAATCTATTCCGCTTATTTATATAAAATTTCTCAATTTTAAGCTAATTTTTTAAAATTTTGTTATGTGACCTGTTACAGAAAAAAAATTATGAAGAAGAAAAAAAGAGATTAGAAGAAATGTTAGCAGATGCTAAAGAACAGAATTATACCTTGAAAGAGCGACGGTTATCAACAACTTCCGTAAGTTTTCATTGAATGACAGTCATATAAACATGCTTTAGATTAAGGGTTTCTAGTCTCTTTCTCCCTGAGCACTTCTTGAAATTTTTACTTTCATATGTGTAAGCACTCCTAAAAAATTAATACAAATGGTAATGAGTAATTTTAATTTTTAGCTCAACAGATACTTTTTAATACTTAGTACATTATTGTAAATAAAATCGTAAACAGATTATATGTGTTAAAATTAAAATTTTGTATTAATTCGTAAATAAATCACAAATATTAATAAGCATTAAAATTAAACAAGCTTCTCATCACTAAATAACAATTTTAATAGATAAATAATTTTGATGCTTATTAATACAGTGAAACTTGGATAGTGCAAACCTCAAGGGACCAATAAAAAAATTCGAATTATCCAAAAATTCGAATTAAAAAAGTTTTGGAGGAATTCCAAAGTCCTTGGCGATCTCGGATTTTTTCTTCCTACCCTTCTCTACTTCTTTAATCACCGCTATTTTCTCTTCCAAAGTTAATGTCCTGTATGTTCGCTTTGGAGCTGATGACATTTTCCAGAACACACACTATGACACAGACACGCACAAAAATAGGGGAAGAAATTCGTCAATAAACAACTCCCAAAACTGTTCTCACACTACAGCCTCGGCTACGATATGAGCGACAGGCAATGCGCGGCAGGCGATAAGCGACACACAAGCGGCACAGCGAGGGTGGCTACCACACAGATGTCTAGCGAACTGTTCTCTCATTATGATACAGATGTCAGCGTTAGAATAGGCCGTGACGGACTGGTGGAGTCAGTTTGCAAAACAAAGGGTGTAAAGAGAAAGCGTGAGTGTGCATTGACCCCTTAGCGGCGCCGGACTGGGGCGGGCGAGGGAGGGTTGAGGGCAGGTACGGCTGGCTGGGCGATGCGTAACGGCTGGCCAAGGTCATTGTCACTGTACAATGGCTTTGGCACGAGCACGTTTCCTGTTTTCCCGACTAAAACAGACATCGGCTCCGCATTTAACCTCAAACAAAATTCGAACTATCCAAAATATAATTCGAATTAACCACGATTTTTTAACATTACTAATATAGAAAATGCTAGGGACCATGATAAATATTCTAATCAAAGAGGATTTCGAATTAGAAAAGTTCAAATTATCCAGGTTTCACTGTATATTACACCACCTGGAAAAATTACATACTCTAATGAATTGAATCACAAATATATAATAATTTTGTTGATTGCTATTTTTCTTGGAGATATAAAAATAAGGACATATAGAATAACGTTCAGTTAAGGCACTTTGTTCAAGTGATTACAATAACAAATCTTAAATTCACAATACTCTAGTCCATAATAATGTACTACCAATGCTATGGCTAGAGTAGTTACACAAACTCTAGAATTATGATATTGAACATATTTGCCGATTTCATGAAAAAATAGCAATTCATGATGTTGGCACTGATGCGCGGTGTATTGGAAATTGGAATGAACTATTGAGATTAAAAATGAAAACGAGATGAAAACACTTGTACTTTGGTTACAAATACTGTTTATTCATTCAAAATAGTGGACTATATAAATGATGAAAATTGAACTAACTGTAAAAAAACAATCAAGAATAATTTATTGTCGTAATAACCAATGGTATTGACAAAGTCAGAGTTACAGCAACACATTTGCTAAGTCAAGCCTTTAAGTAATTCTTAAAACTAAACCAATAATGACATTCAAGTGTTGAGGTAGACCTGGTTGGCTCACTATGTTATGCTTAGAATTGTATAAAATTACAAAAGTAAACAATATTACATCTCCGAGAGTGGGCAATGTTAATAAATAAAAGCTGTAACAATAAAATAACAAATTTAAATATATCAAAATTATAACAAAGATATAAGTATACTATTTATAATAAATACCACAAATAAATGGCCATACTATATTTCTAACTTCTCTAAACAAAAACAATTGTCTAGCAACCAAAATTATAGAAATAAAAAACATTTGTTAAATAAAGTTTAAATATAAAAATTAAACCAATACACAGAGGTATTAAATAAAAATATCTGTGGCATGAATAAATATTCAACCAAACACATGAGATTAAATGGTTAAAGTGGCATGTAAAGAGTTTTGAATGTAACTATTTTATAGGTTATATCATAACTCTGGAGTAGGCGCCTGTAGTTCTGGTCCAAACCAAGAGTCTACATATGGTGTAATACTAAGACTAATCTTATGTAATATACATGTACTGAACATCCACAGAATATGTTTCTTATAGAATCCTTCCTTTTTGCATCCTTAATCTGCTATATTATGTAACATTTAAAAGTAACAATGTTATTTCTTACAACAAATAATGTGTGACTGAGACTCATTATCTTATTCTTGGCTTACCTTAAAGTACCATCATGTCCAATACTTTCTTTGTTACAGTATATTTTAACTATATTCTATAAAGGTTTAAAAAATATGAATTAATTTCAATTTGTATGTATATATTTTCTATAGGCTCTCGATAATTTGAAAGAAGAAAATGAAAAATTACAGAAAAAATTTGATGATGCTTTAAATGAGATTGATGAGCTGAAAAATGCTCTTGCTGGTCATGAAAACGTAAGTTTTAATTCTTTCTATTATATTGATAAATAAGCAACTGTATAATTTGTTAGAGAAATACAGTTTTCTGAAAACTTTTGTAATAAATCAGTAAATAGCTGTAGTAAGTTATTTGTTTATATAAAAGTAATATGAGATTGTATAGCATCTTTAGGTGTTTCATTAAGGGTTCACCTTAAAGTCTGACATTTAACCATAGATATGTTTTACCATGAACACTTGCTATTTTACCAGCTATTCAACTAAGATAAGAGATCAGAAGAAAGCACACTGATGGTTACGGTATGTTTGGACATATTCTGATTTGAATTTGGTTTTACAGTAATACAGTCAAACCAAAAACAAAAACTGTTGCTGCTAGAACTGCTAGGAACGCGCATCTTCCTCTATACAGTTCCTCCACTGTTCCCCTCCACACCACACATAAATCATAAATCAGCTAAATATTTCGTCATTTGACAGAGTAACATTATAGATATTTTGTAATTATTTACATTCATACCTACTGTTATTTTATATGTATATTTAATTATATGTGTAATTAAAAAACAATGAGACTTAGCTTATCAATATTACCCGTCTACTTTTGATAGATGGTTTAAAATAAGTCAAAAATATAAAAAAATAACAGGGCAATTTATTTTTGTAAACAAAACGGTGCATGTTTAAATAATAGTAATTTAAAGAAATAATATTGTTTGTCAAATTTTATTCTTATCTAAGATAAAAATTATGATTACTATTATTGGTATAATAAAGTAATCTATTTTTAACTCTGGAACAGTTTTAGTTTATGCATTTGACCTGGTAAATTACAAAATTCTTTTAAATAAAATACATTCACTGTGAGTAAGCAGAGTAGCTCTAAATCGGTTTAGAAGTTTTGTGACTAATCGTAAACAACAAATAAAATTGTAAGGATTTTTTAACCTTTACCTTTTATTTAACCATTAAAGCCGGAGTTACTCAAGGATCAGTTTTTCTATGACGCTCTTTCTGATTGTTTAAATGACTTGTTCCAAAAACAATTTCCTAGAAAACTAAGTGCTTTTGCTGACAACATTGCTATTTTTATTCTCAAATAGCATACCGGAATGCTTGGTTTTCTATGGAGGAGAACTTTACAAGAATTTTGAAAATTGTAAGATGAAAATAAAATAGAATTTAATGTGAATAAAAGGAAATTATTTATTTTCTATCTTAAACATTTTACTTTGAATAAGCCTTTGAAATGCCATGAGCAACATTGTACCGGTGGAAATTGTAGTTGTTTATATACAGGAAAGGTGAACCATTTTAAGCACCTTAGTTTTTTTAATTTTTTTTATGAAAGGTATTTTGAGATAAATACATAAATTTTTTACAATTAATTTTTTTTAAAAGTACTGCGATGAAAAATTATTGAAAACTATATTTTGTGCTCATTCAATCTAGGTTGCAGTATGCAATTCAATGTTTGGGGAGAACTTTTAAATACCATAGATAAGCTTAGAGTTGTACTAAATGGTGGTTCAGAAATGTCATTCAAATCATCATAAATAAATGTAAAAAGGATAGTTCATTCCCCCTATTTGCTCTATTAAAAATACTCCCAGTTTAATACCTTTTTGTATTTAGTGTTTTGAGATTATTTTGTGTAAGAGGTGGATACTTTTTAATTAGCTTACAGTTTTAGAGGTTTTAATCATAAAGAACACAAGACGTAAATCGATTTGTGTTTAGACATTCATTCAAATATCTGAACATAAAATATTTCAACAAATTATCACTAGAATTAAAGCTAATTACTTCCATAACATTTTTCATGTGTGGTTTAAAGGATTGGTTATTTTCAAAATGAGATATTACATTTTTGTACTATGTTTTAGCATAATAGTACATTTCAAAATATTATGTTTTTAAATTGATAATTCCTGTGCAATCCCAAGCAATTTCAGTTATTCTTTTCTTTTTTAAATCAAAATATCAAAATCAAAACATTCTTTATTGTCATGTTCGTCAAGAACAGAAATGGTGTCAATTGTACAAATATAGGTTTATAATGCAGTAATGGTTGAATATGCACATGGTAATATAGTTCTCATGGCTAGTCAAAGTTACATTGTAGAAACTCGTTGGTAGAGTAGAATGGTTGATCAGTCAGCCAGTTGTGAAGTTTTGTCTTCAACTTGCCTCCTCTACATGTTCTTATATCCCCTGGTAGATGGTTAAAGAATTTAACCCCCTGGTATGTTGGTTTCTTTTCATACTGAGCAAGGCGATGTACGGGAATACTGTAGAGGTTAGTATTACGTGAGTTGTACGTATGTAGATCATGACCTCTCAGCAAGTCCTGCCCATCAGAATGCATCACCATTTCTTGTATGTAGAGTCCAGCAATTGTCAAGATCTTCAGAGTCTTAAAGGCTTGCCTGCAGGTGTCAAGTCGTTAGAGTCCGGCCAGGATTCGCATTGCCTTCTTCTGTATGACAAGTATCCGTTGAATGTCGCTTGCTGAGGCTGCTCCCCAGACAGCAAGTCCATATCTTAAATGGGTTTCGAAGAGTGCGAAGTATGCAGTTCTTGCTGTTGTCAGGTCACTTATGGCTCTTACTTGTTTAAGTGCATAGATGCTTGAGTTTAGCTTCTTGCAGAGGCTGTCTATGTGTGGGGTCCAAGTTAGCAAGCTGTCAAGTGTTATGCCTAGGAATTTTACTTTTCTTTCCAATGTTACGCCTGGTATCTGTGGCGTCTCATCATATCGATGTCCAAATCCTATCTGGCTTGTTTTGGTGTGGTTGACAACCAGATCATTATTGTGGCAGTATTGATAGGTTGTGTTGAGGGATGTGTATGTGTTTACAGCTAGGTTATTCAGAGTTTTATGATTCACCAGCAAGGTGGTGTCATCTGCGTACATGATTGCCTGGTAATGATCTTGGAGATGTCTGGGCATGTCATTGGTAAATAAAATAGAAAGAACCGGGCCCAGAACGGAGCCTTGGGGTACACCACGGGTTATTGGTAATGCACTTGACTGTGTGTGATGTAATTCCTTTTTTTGTCTGCTGAAGTTCAACCACCTGATGTTGATTAGCTAAGTAACTTACAAACCACTCTGGCTTTTCTTGTTATGCCTAAGGCCTTAAGCTTAGTGATTATTAAATTGTGGCTTAAGCAATCAAATGCCTTTGAGAAGTCCAGGAAAAGTGCTGTTGATAATTTACGCTGCTCCAGGTCATCTATCACTGTTTCAACGAGTTTAATCATAACTGTAATCGTTGATTTACCCTTGATAAAGCCATGCTGTGTGTTTGTAAGGAGGTTATGATTGTTGCAGAAGGTAAGTAATCTTTTGAGAACTCTTTTTTCACACATCTTTGAGAAAGTTGATATGAGAGAGGTGGGCTGGTAATTACTAGCTGTGGTTGGGCATCCTTTTTTGAGTTTTGGGTAAACTTTAGAAATTTTCATGCCCGATGGGAAATGTCCTTGATCAAATGATTTATTAAATATTATTACCAATGGAGTACATAGTTCGTCTATACAGTGTTTTAGCATTTTGGATGATATTTCATCATTGCCAGAAGAGGTTTTTTATTTAAAATTTTTTACTATGTCTTTAATCTCTGTTTCATTAGTTCTAGATAAGATGGTTAGTGAGTGATTTGTATTTTCAGTTATGCAGTTGACAGTTGCGGCTTTATAATTGTTATTTTTTAGATTCTCTTCAGCTATGGTAGTGAAGTATTCGTTTAAATAAGAGCTGCAACTTTCTCTTTGTCTTGGACCATTTTACCTTCTATTTGAAGACTTATTTCTAATGTTTGTTTCTCCTTAACTCTTACTTTGTTAATAATATTCCACACAGCTTTTGACTTATTGTCAGCGTTGTTAATAAAGTTTTTAGCAGCTATTTTTCTTAGAGATTTCAGCCTTAGATCGTACACTTTCTTTATTTCTGCTGCCTCTCTCTTAAAGTGTAAATCTCCTGTTGTGTCTGCAAAAAGTTTAGGTTTGAGTTTAGTTTTTGTCTTTTTATTGTTTTAAAACATGCAGTATTAAGAGATAGGAATAAATTTTTACTTATAATTTATCAAAAAGAATATTGTACTTTTTTCAACACTATATTATTAATATTTTATAGCAGACGCCACATCAGGCAGCAAGCAAAGTGTTGAACTGAACTGTTTTTTATAATGTTTTAAGTTGCCCTGCCTCTATATACTCATAACAGTGGCAGTCTAATTCTGAGTTATTAAAAAGGTTTCATTATGTTTTTCATTATGGAATAACTCATTATTCATTGTGTTTTTGAGCAAAGTTAGTACAATTATAAACAATGCTCATGTGCACAGCTGTACACCTCATATAGAGGGTGTCCCAAAAGTCGACGTCCAAACTTCACAGGCTTGTTATATGTATCATTTCCAACCACAAATGTCCTTTATGTATTTATCGTATTGTTAATAGTTACCGAGCTATTGACTTTTTTAATATTTAAAAAAATATGTGTATTGCAACAGAAAGAATCATTTTTATGCAAGAAATAATGCACGCAGGGCCTTAAAACTTGTACAATATAATTTTAATAAGTATATTTGCGTAATTATACTGTTTTAAGGCATTTCAGGGTGTTAAAAACATAAATTAATAGTGTTTAAACTTTATTTTTTTAACTTAACATAAAGTTACTACTACATACAAATGGTGACTGCAAATGTATTTTTACACTAAGCTAATGGCCAAATATCTTAAAAGCTTTCCTAATTAATGCAGAATTCAAAAGTACTAACACATTAACGAACTCGTTAGCTTCTTTTGAGAATTGGTGTACTTTTCTAAATAAGTACACGTTTTTGCAGGCTGGCCACTTGTCCACCCTCGCGTTGCGGCGCTTCTTCACGGAAGTTTTACGCATGGACAAAGCTAACAAGTCATTTCAAAAAGGCTAGAGCAATAATGTAACTGCTATTTAAACATACATTTTGTGCTGACGTTATAATTTTATTAAGTAAATTATTTTATAAATATTTAGTGTAATACAGTAACATGAAAGTTGATGAATTTTTAAGTAAAATAATTGTTACAAGCAAACAAAGCAATAAGAAAATAGATTAGATAAATTACAGTACCACTTTTTTGAAATATACCTATTACAATGAAAGTTCAAAATTCCGACCTTCTTTCCTGATACAAAGCTGACAACGACGACAATTTCTCCTTAGAGAATGAAAGGATTGTTCATTAATCTTAATTGTGTTGGTAACTGTTATTTGTTGTCTTAGTTCATCTTGTGTATGGGAATCAGAAGAAATCACCAATTCCTTGTAGTATCCCCACAAAAATAAATCCTTGGAGTTTAGATCAGGTGATCTGGACGGCCATTATATGGTTCCTCGTCTTCCAATCCAGCAATTTTGGAATTTGGCATTTAGATAGAGCCTAACTTCATGAGAAAATTTTCACATATGCCAAATGTAACATCTTCAAGGATTTATGTAAGGTTGTTTTGCAGAAAGTTAAAATAATTCGCTCCTACCAGAAAGTTAAAATAAATTCAGTCTACCTGGCAACTCAAATGGCCCAACTAATTTGCCTTTAACGATACCAGCCCACATGTTTATTCCAAACTAGTGCTGAAAGTGATCATTTCTTACTACTTTAGGGTTTTCATATGACCAATAATGTGTGTTGTGATCATCTTGTTCTTTTGAAAAAACTTTCGTCAGTCAACAAAATGTTATTGAAAACCCAGTATGAACTTAATTTCTTCTAAGCATCTCTATACAAAAGCGCGCTCTTCTAGGATGATCTGTGGGTAGAAGAGATTGAACCCACATATGATAAGGATATAACTGGTAACTTCTAAGGCTCCGGTGAACTGATAAACTTGGTATGGCAGTCTGTCTGGATAAACGGTGGACACTTGTAGTTGGATCTTCTTCTATCATATTTACAATTATTTCATCATAATTATTGTTAATACGGGTTCTGCCTAACCTCTCAGAATGTCCGAGAATCTTACTCTCCTGATAAGACCTATGCATATACACAAACACTATATAATCAGGGAATCGTTTTCTGTTAAGATAACTAACTTTATATTCCCTTGCAACAGCACGGGCGTTTCCGTTACAAAGACCATACAAAAATGCACATCTTTGAAAAATATTCTTCATAGGGGAGTACCCTAACAGTGTAAGATATGTCATAATACAAACTGAAACACTTAAAAAAGAAATATGAAATAAAACAAATAGATTATTTCAGCAAACAACACACAAAAGACTATTAATGAAAATTTTCAAAATTGCACTTATATCAAATATTCAATGTTTATTAACACCCATCTGGTCAACAATAAAACATCTACTCCAACAAAAACAGCTGATTTGTTTTGTGTGTTATTTACAGCTGATTTTGTTTGTAGGGCCCTGATATTAGTGGGATTGTTTGTGATGTACTGCAGGAGACTAAACTAGTTTAATAAATTAGTGTAAAGGGTTTAAACATAATTTACCTAATAAAATTATAACGTCAGCACAAAATGTGTGTTTAAATAGCAGTTAATTATTGCTCTAGCCTTTTTGAAATGACTTGTTAGCTTTGTCCATGCGTAAAACTTCCGCGAAGAAGCGCCGCAACGGGAGGGCGGACAAGTGGCCAGCCCGCAAAAACTTGTACTTATTTAGAAAAATACACCAATTCTCAAAAGAAGCTAACGAATTCGTTTATGTGTTAGTACTTTTGAATTCTGCATTTATTAGGGAAGTTTTTAAGATATTTGGGCATTAGCTTAGGGTAAAAATACGTTTGCAGTCACCGTTTGAATGTAGTAGTAACTTTATGTTAAGTTAAAAAAATAAAGTTTAAACACAATTAATTTATGTTTTTAACATTCCGAAATGCCTTAAAACAGTATAATTATGCAAATATACTTATTAAAATTATATTGTAAAAGTTTTAATGGCCTGCGTGCATTATTTCTTGCATAAAAATGATTTCTTTCTGCTGCAATACACATATTTTTTAAAATAGTCAACAGCTCGGTAACTATTAAAAATACGATAAATACATAAAGGACATTTGTGGTTGGAAATGATACATATAACAAGCCTGTGAAGTTTGGACATCGACTTTTGAGACACTCTGTATATGTATTATTATGATTTGACTTGGAAATGTTAACATTGGCAAATCTCCAGAACACCATTTGACACGGTCTTGTTGTTACAGTTACACCAAATCCACTTGTTCTCTTGGTTTAATCGTAAAACATTGTTACCCCTCCCCTCCCCCAAAAGAAATAGTGTGTCTGTCTTAAAGTCTTAGTTAATGATTTCAACATCACTAACAACTCTTTTGATGAGCTTCTATTTTAATGTAAAAAGCGAGTTGATATAACAACAATAAGTTTATAAGACATAAAAATTATCATAATGTTTCAGTAAATAATTGGCGAGCCACTCAATAATGAAAGCTGTTGGCAATGAATGACACACTTAGCTTAATGTGTGTTTGGGATCCACAGACTTCATGTAGTAGGTACTTACATACTTCTTCATGTAGTAGGAAAGACATTGTTCCTGTTTGATGCTTTATATCACATTTTAGAGCAGTTAACACAGTTATTGTCTTCTGCAATCTGTACAACACTCCTCAGGCATTATATTACATAAAATGCATGCTGCTATGATTGAGAAATACTTAATGTACAGTTGGTTTTTCTTTTCTCCTGCATGTGTTTTGTAGTAAAAGTGAAGAAAAAATAATTTTGAGTTTGTATTATGCATGCCTCATAGATCAGGTCTAGTTGAAGTGCCATTTAGCAAACTATTTTGTCAGATTTCTTTCTTTTGTGCTGTTTTATGCACAATATCTAACTTGATAAAATCTCTACTCCCAAAAATATATTCTATAAAAAGTCTTTTTTTTATTCGTTAGACGCTGATTGTCAAGATATGGGCAAATATGGATTTCGATTGAGTGAGATGACTCATAGTGGATTTTGGTGTATAAGCGAATGTATCATTTTTTTAAACTAAGGTCAACATTCCTTAGAAAGTGTCATTAATTAATAGCCCATTGACAAATGAACAGCCAGTGGATATCGGCTGATCCCTTTCAACATTTGTTATGACTCTGATTGGGATCAAACTGAGCTCAGTTAGCCTATGAAGCTGGGATTTAACCCAACAACGCTACCGATTTTAGTAAATTTATTTATGAAAATATAAAATAGTTGTTTTTCAGAAGATTTTTACTTCATAAACAAATAGGTTCAGTTTACTAGAGTGAATTGAGTATGTAGTCACTGTAAATTTTATATTTATCTTGAACTTCATTTTGGCGTTGTTTTTCTGAATCAATTTTTGGTGAGTTTATTAAAGGTTAATTACCAGCAATCTGCCAGTGATTATCTTGACCTTATTGTAGTTAATGTGCTTTTTTACTACTTCTAATCCAGTATTTCTGCCTGTACCATTCCAAACTCGTCACAAATATAATTAACATGTACTTGTATACCTTCATGACTATATTAACTATCATGTATCATGTCAGAGTTACTAGAAATGACATTTCACAATGAAAACCTAATTAGCCAAGCTTTTGTATCATGTTTATGTTGTTGTATCAGCTGTTTGAAATAAACTATTGAATCAACACTTTCACTGCGGCTGCTATAGTCGGTAAACTTACCTTAGGTGCTAAACATTTTTTACACTATTACTATTGTGCGCGCGCCAACGCTATTAATTAAATTCAAGACGCTATGATAATAAATCAAACACTTGTTTGAAATTAAACTGTAAGTTTATTGTAATAATTGAATTACTGACTGAATAATATAATCATATTAATGAAAAGTAGTGAAACAAAATGGAAGAATTGCCGGCTATTAAAATGATGGAAGTATTAATACTTAAAAAAATAATGAATGGCAGCCTGTGAGGCTTGAAGTGAGGATCGCATGGGTGGGACATTAGGACGATACTAAAAGTTAGTTTCTCTCCAAGCCACCCCTACTCTGCCGGAAAGGAGTGAGTAAAAAAAAAAGGAGTGAGGGAAGCAAGACGGAAAACCTCCTTGGTGTCGCAACAACTATTTACACTTACAAACTAAAAGAAATCAAAAACTTAAACCAAAACATATACAAAGTAATTAGGTTATACTACACACGCTACGGACAAAAACAACTTTCCTTCGCAGATGCTACCTAAAAATTGAATGAATAAGCAAACAAAGACGAGGATTCCTGATTGGGCATGACAGTGCCTGAAACCCGCCGAACAGCGTTCCGTATCGGGCACGGCCGCAGCGAAAGTGTTAAAGTAATACCAGTGTTACTCTTTTGGAAAAGGGAAATTTTTAGGAGCTGTTCCTTTCTTAGTTGGTTTTCATGACACAGAAGCTAACTTTCCTCCAAATTTCATCAAAATCTAATCAATGATTCCAGAAATTTGGTGATGATTGAGCATGCGTTTTTGAACAATTTATAAAACATGGGTTTCTTTGCTGCAACTTTATCTCTAAGACCTTGAAAATTAAAAAAAAAATAATATTAATTACTATGGTAGACTGTTTACAGGGATTATGAGCTGATGAAGTAATTGTTGAGGGATGACTGAGATATGATACTAAGTCTTTGTTGGCGAGAGGGTTTCTGGACAGTTTTTTGTTTGGTTCTGTTTCACATTTGCTTCTTAATTTCCGACAACAGCATACAAACAATCTATTGGCAAAGTGATTAACCAAAATTACTATTCTGCCTTTAAAACTGCTGACAAGCAGAGCTTGTTTCGCATCATACAGAACAAATTCACATTTTTTTTATCAATAAAACTGTCCTTTCATAAAAGGGAAATACTAATTGAACTGTCAACAGATTCTTCCTTGAAGTCAGATATAAAAAAACATTTGACATTTCTGGGCAAGTAATTCCCATGAATACAAACATTTTACTGAGAAAGCATTGCATATTGTTACCACCAACAGGGAGAGCTTTCTTTTGTAAAGAGCAAATGTGGGTAGAAGCTTAATACATGTCCAGATTTAAGAATATATGTATATAGAGCTGCTGAAAAGTTTTGAAAATGTTAATATTTCTTAAACCATTGCAGATAGAGCAATAACACTGGTTCATCAGTACTACATACAAAAATCTACTTTTTGAGGCAACTATCAGTTTTCTATCTCATCAGGGGAAAAGTCCACAAGTAGTCAAAAGGAAATCTGAAATGACAGCCTAGGGCAAGTTGCATATATATTGAAAGCTTGTTTGTAGTAGAATACAATGCCTTAACCTGGACCTCAAAAGGTTCACCCTAAGGAAAAGGATGGTGTTCCAAATGTTTATATTGTAATTTTCATTAATATATTAGCCACAAATTAATAAAATGTGAAATGCAGTATTATAATATTTAATTATGTCTTTTGCATGAAACACAGTTAAAGGCAGACCATATAGTATTACAAGAAAGGATGAATGCACTTAACAGTGAAAAGGAAGAGTGTCAGTGTGATGATTTATGTAAAGAGGTAAGTATAACAGAAATAATATATGAATATTTGAAAATTTTTAATATTATAATATGAATTTACTTGTAATGAGAACTAATTAAAAGTCAGATTATTTTTATTTAATTGAAATTTTAAATATATTTTTCATGTAAAAAATATTTTAAGTTTATTATGTATAGTTTTAATTATATCATCTTAGTACTATTTAGACTAGACATTTAACTTTTGTCGTGCATCTTCAAGTTATTAGTTAACACATGGATCATCACATGGAAACATGTCTTACAATCTTAAACAACGTACTATTCTTTTTATGAAAAGTTGTGATTGTCTCTTATAAATTTGTAGGGAATGTAAGTAATAAAATGTTTAGTTGAAGAGTTTTAATTAGGTTATTAAATTTTCATAGCATGTCTTCTGCCCCTTAAAGTTGCTTTTTCTATTCAAATAAAATCAGTTTATTGCCTTTTTACAGTATTAGCTTTGGCAAAGTCATATTCAATACAAGTGAACCTCAGACAACCAAAATTTATTTGGTTTATTAAAAACAAGGAACTTGATAGTAGGAAAAATGCAGTAACTTTTCAAGTGTCAGTAACAAAATTTGACATCGTTAAAATTTTCCATACATTATAATAGCATTGAAAACCATTAAAAAAAGTTGAGAATATATAACTGTACTGATCTTGAAAATGGACCCCTCAAGTATACATTCAAATTTATACATGATTTTTTTTAACTCGTAAAATAAATCTTCAATATATATTTGTTATAGTTTGTTATCTGGAACCGTTTATTACTTTTTAAAAAGCTGTGATATATATGTTACCGTAAAACCTCAAAGTGTTGTAAATCTCAGGATTTACTGGCTAATCCTTAACATTTCCAAATAAAAACGTTCAAAGTCTGAAATTAATTTTCATATCAGACTTTTACAGGTAAATCTTAAGATTGTCTCAAAGACTTGGTAAAAGCTAAAATTATTTTAATTATAAAGCATGTTTCGGACTCTTACTGCCTCATTGTGGTAAATCTTAAGGAATTCCCAGTAGGAGCTTGTAAATGATCAATAAAATATGGTAGTTGGACTGTCACCAATTTGTGATCTGTTAGCTATGGCAGCTACCACACAAAATGAATCGTCAATAAAATATAAAGTGTGAAAAAATCCCATGTAGATCTTTTTATAAACTCAGTATGTTCATATGGCGGTTTCTAATTTGGAAGATACCATGTAGATGAGGTTGGCAGGCCTGGTCTGCATTAGTTGGTTGGGATATATATCGCTCTCATTTAATTGTTGGAAATTAAATGTTTCTAGAATATTAAACCAGATTTGTGTGATACAGTTTACTTATACAACTCTTTTTAACTCTGAATATACCCAATACAAATGCGTAAGTAATTCAATGTGTAAACCTTAACTAACCGACCGTCTGGTGACGAGGTCTGCCTAAGATAATGGCTGTGCTAATCTAAAAGTTCACTGGCACGCAGGGAATAGACGCACGCTTGATGGTATCAGAAGTATACCAACGCAATCACTCTGATTTTCCCTGCCGAAGAGACATTCCCACGCTCTCTGACCCGCTCCAAGCTACTATCGGGGACCAGCGCTGCGTGGGTGGAGCCACTTCAGCATTACATATTTGCGCTGCGGATTAGAGTAAACAATTCGCAGGCACTTTCTCAAACCAGAAATTAGAGTTTGTAACTTTGTGACACACAATTACAATTTTCTTCTGTTCCGGTTGGTTACTCGTATATATTGGTAGCCACTTATTAAATTTTACGAATTGTCTTTTGTACTGGAAGAAGTGAAAAATGGGAAGGACATAATATTATTTAAAAACCTCAAATACCATGAAGGCTACTCCTTAAAAAGTGGTGACATTATCTGGAGATGTCTAGGAAAAATGTGCAAAGCTAATATCAAGACTAACAAAGAGAAGACAGGTATCTTCTTCTCCATTGATACTCATACTGGCACTCATCCTGTGACACTACGAGCCTTGACACCGACACTACCTAGAAATGACCGGTCAACTGCTGTGTCCAAGACTACAGACACTCCCATGGCTTCGCGACGCCCGTGACAACAGCGATGCCTGTGACAACAGCGACGCCCGTGACTATAGGGACGCCCGTGACCACTGCAACGCCTGACACCCGCGACTTCTATGATCGTGGTGACTCCGGTGACTCTCAATGATTCCACTAGCACAAATACGCCAAATACTTCCTTCCAGGAAATTATGAGGGAGAACTCCGCGCTGAAGATAGAAGTGGAGAAGCTGCTTTCGGAAAAACAGGTCGTCCTCAACCACTCTGTAGAATCTGACCTGCGACTTCTCAAATATACAGACAAAATATTTCCTCCCCCTCAGTCTTTGTCAGTGAATTCCTCGGTCCAGCACTATAGCTCTCCAAATAATAAGGGACTTGAAAGAGGCATTAGCTAAAATAATAATGCTAGAGGAAGAAATAAAAAGATTCCAGTGCCCATGTGAAGTATGTGCGCGATTCTCAGAGACGAGACTAAGAATATGATAAACAGTTTGAGATGCCTAGAAGAAGAAAATAGAGCGCTGAAATATCAAATGATGAAAAATCAATTGATATTTACCATTGAGGCTTAAATATTAAACCCTACCTATGGCCTTCCTTCTGCACCCCTTATGAAGTGCTTCACAACACCTATAAAGTGCTGAGAGAAGATAGTACTCAAGAGGTGGATGATGAAGGACATTTCGTCATGGTGTCAAAGAAAGGCAAAGCCAACCTAAACGTAAAATCTAACAAAGCTACAAAGCAACACTCTAAAGCAAATCATGGATGATACTCTGTGACTAGAAAAGCTAAATCCATTCCCTTTAGGTCTATCTCAGTTATCGGGGATAGTCACACTCGTGGTCTAGCTGACGTCATGAGAAAGCACATAGGAGATGGCCTATCAATCACTGGATTCTGTAAGCCGGGAAGTTGCCTGCTGAACATTGAACCCACTTCCCCGCCACCAGAGGACCACTGCTATGTGGTAATTGCAGGAACCAATGATGTAAGTGCCGGGAGTGTAGGTTCAGTCTTTCCACACCTGAAAAAGTCCTCCAGAGTCCTCCTGGTGCCTCTACCAACAAGATACGACCTCCATTGTAGCAGCACAGTCCATGAAGCAGTTGATCTCATCAACGGATTCATAGCTGAGCTGAGCTTCCGTCATCAGGGAGTGGAGATGCTGGATACTGGCAGCATCCACAGACACCATCACACCTCCTACGGTCTTCATTTCAACGGGAGTGGTAAACGTCAGCTGGCTAGACTCGTAGAAGAGACTGGCTAACATGTCACCGCTATCAACGCACTACAACCCAGTAATGAGGCGGACAGCTCCTAGAATTGGGAAAACACCACGGTCCATACCCGTTGACTCATATGACGATACTATTCATGCACCGAAACGAGAAATGGAAAATATCCTCGGTCCACAGCCCATTGGAAACTGCCCACAATGATCATTTGCCAGTCCCATCACCCTGCCCTATGAGACATATGCAGAGGCCGCCGCATGACCGTTCAGCGCCCTCAACCCTCCAAGCAACCATCAAATTATAACTCCTAGTTGTAGTTATAATTTGAACAAAAATTGTATTAATGTTTTTTTTAGACAAGGCCACTCCAACAACCAATCAAAATTAAATCATGTGAACTCACTAAACATTTTGCATCAAAATTTACAATGGACAACCAACAAACTAGATAAGTTTTCTATCATTTGTGATGAACTTCAGCCTCAAGTTTTTGTTGTAACCGAAAACGGCTTTAATATTGATAACATCTCCTTATGTAAACTTAACAACTATAATTTGGCTAGTTATTATTGCCATCAAAACCACACAGGAGGAGGTATCGCTATATTTATAAAAAACAATTTAAAGTCTAACAATATTAAATTAAAACAATCTTTAGACAAAGATTTTGAAATAGTTGGCTTTAAATTGCCCTCTGAACACACATACATATCAGTCATTGGCATTTATAGGTCTCCCAGTAGGAATGTAAATAACTTTTTTCTAAATTTTGAGTCACTTCTGGTCGAATTGAAAACAAAAGATTCACCTTTTGTTTTAATGGGGGACTTTAATATAGATATACTTGATTCTAATAATTATCTGACAAAACGATTCTCAGATTGTTTAAAGACCTTTGGTCTAAAGTTGCTAATAAACTCTCCTTCGAGCATTACAGCCACTACTCAGACTGCAATAGATAATATAATCACGAACATACTTGACATGTGGTGTCTGTGGTCAACACCGCAGTAGCAAACCATTGCGGCCAACTCGCTACTATTTTAGGTCATTATTATCAAGGTATTAAGTCCTGCTCCCCAGGAGATAAGAGACAAAAAATCCTCCAATATCAGTCATCTTAACTCACTGCTGTCAAAGGAAGATTGGACATTTTTAAATGCCGATGAAGACTGCGAAAGTCAATTTTCTAAATTCGAGGGCACTTTCAATTTTTACGTTAAAACATGTTGCCCAATAAGAACTAAAAAAACCAAGCTAGCTAAAAAAGTTGGCTCTTGGATCACAAAAGGGACGTTAATTTCCAGACAAAAATTGAGGTTTTTTTGGAAAATTTCAAAACTTCTGTCGATTTGAAATTTCAAACCTTTTTTAAAGAGTATGACAAAATATACAAAAAAGTTATAGTTTGCAGCAAAGGCTTATTATGATGTTCGAAAAAAACTCATAAAGTCCAAAACATTTTCCAAAACTGCGTGGGGTATCATAAATTCACAAAGACAACAAAAAGAACAAGAAAAAATTTAATTAAAAATCAATGATGAATTTAATCACAGACGCCAGGCTTGTGGCGGATGTTTTTAATGACTTCTTTTCCTCAATTGCTCAGCCCCTTCAAATCCCGAGCCTATGGCTCCTCTTCGTGGCAACAGCCCAATGTCTTCAATGGTGTAGAGGCCGGCTACGGAAGAGGAACTGGACAAAGTAATTAAGAGTCTACCCTCCAAAAAAACTACATAAATCTCATTTATATATGGCTCATCAAGAAAGTATCCAAATACTTACTGAAACATCTAACACACATTATCAATCTTTCTTTCTCAGCAGGCTACTTCCCATCAAGTTTTAAATTAGCCAAGGTGATACCTATTAAAAAAAAAAAAAATTACAGGAATGAAATAAACAATTTCAGACCTGTGTTGATTCTGCCTTCTCTTAGCAAAATTTTCAAGAATTTTTAACTCGCATGTCAGGGTACTTGGAAAAACACAATCTCCTCGCAGATGAACAGTTTCGCTGTATAGACACAATAGACGCTGTATGAAGCCTCGTTACTGAGGTAGTGAAAAAATTGGAGAGGCGGGAATCCACTTTGGGTGTGTTCATTGACCTCTCTAAAGCATTCAACTGTGTTGACCACAGCATACTACTTCACAAACTACATCACTATGGCATTCAAGGAATACCACTCTCGTGGATCAAATCATTTCTATCAGGTCGAACTCAAAGTGTTCAGGTAGCAAATCAGTTATCGAAGTCAAATCAAATGAAATTTAGAGTCCCTCAGGGATCTGTTCTTAGTCCTCTTCTTTTCTTAGTTCACATAAATGATTTATCTTCAGCACTATGACACGTGAAACTCGTGCAGTACGCTGATGACACGAATCTCTGCATCAGTGACAAATCAAAATCAGACTTGAAAATTCAAACATTCACTGACTTAAATAATGTAATGCAGTATTTTAATAATACAAATCTAAAAGTCAATCTCAAAAAATCGAATTACATCAGTTTTAACTTACGCCAAACCAACTTAGACGGTACTCTAACCGTTATGTTGTCAGAAACTGAACTTGACGAAGTCCAATCCACTAAATTTCGTGGAATATACTTGGAACAAAGTTTATCCTGGAACGATCACACAAACAAGATTTGTTCTAAATTATCATCAGATATATATTGTTTGAAATATTTGTCCAAGTACTGCCCGATTGAAATTCTCATGACGGCTTATTATGGTATAATATACACACATCTATCCTATGGGGTGATACTGTGGGGTGGATGCTCAAATTGAGATTTTTTGCGAATATTCAGACTGCAGAAAAAAGCAGTACAAATTATTTCAAAATTAAAAAGCAGAGATTCGTGCAGAACTGCATTTCAGAAATTACAACTGTTGACCCTGCCCTGCATATATATATTGGAAACAATCACTTACTGCATGACCAAATACACTCTAACTAGAGGCACCTACATACACGGTCACAACACCAGAGGCAGGGAAACCTACCGAACTGTTTTTGTTCAGGGGCAACACAGGTCGGTGGTTTTTGAACATCTTCCTTCTCAGGCCGGTGTTCGATTAATCAGCAGTTTACCCAGTGAATTTAAATGTGCACAGGTGCCCAAAGCATTGAAGGCTCATCTTAAAAACGTGCTTATATCAAACGCTTTCTACAGCGTGGACGAGTTCTTTGCACATAACTGGGAGACCTAATGATGCCAAATGACCCTCAAATATTGGCATGGCAAAAGGAGGTGGAGTGGCCACTATCATTTATTTAGTTATGTATTTATTTATTTAGTTTTGGAACTTTAACCTAGTATAAATGGGAGAGTGAATGTAAGATATATTTTATGTTTGTATGCACCTATTTATTTATTTATGTATGTATTTATTTATTTAGTTTCAGAATTTTAACCTAGTATAAAAGAGAGAGTGAATATAAGACATCTTGTATGTTTGTATGCTCCGTTTTAAGAATGTATGGGATAGGGTATTTAATATTTAATATTGACTATTGCGATACAATTCATGTAATTATCTTCTATGCAATAAAAAAATTGAATTTGAATTTAATACATTTACTGAATGACCAAATATTGTCAAGTTGGCATCATCAGCATAAAGATATATTTTATTTTGCACGATACCAGATATATTTTCAATTTCAATTTTCAATTTCATTTATTTGCCACAAAAATATTTCATAAAATACATAGGCACGTCAATTTGTACATTTATGTAAAGTTACTCTCAGTCCAGTTTCTATCGGTGAACTCCGAAACACTGTAAAAAGCATTCTCCAGGAGAAATCTGTGGATCTTATTTCGAAAGTGATTAAGATCTAAACACCGTATTGACAAAGGTAACTTATTCATTAATTTGCCAGCCATTACTACAGTGCTGTTACTTGTTCTTGAAAGTCTGTGGTGAGGTATATCAAGATTTCCAGCAAACCTGGTGTTATGACTATGGATAGTACTTCTAGTTGCCAGACCGAGCCCACTCTGTGAATTCTTTAGTAATAAGAGACTTTGATAAATAAAAAGTGAGTACAAAGTCATGATTCTTAGATTTTGAAAAAGAGGTTTACAGTGTGTTCTACTACTCATTCCGGCTATCACACGGATAGCTCTTTTTTGAACTAAGAATACAGTCTGTGAGTGGGGAGAGCCACCCCAAATCACCAGACCATAAGAGAGGTGAGATTGGAAAATTCCAAAGTAAGCTGATCTGACCCCTTCTTGTGATAAATCACGACACAGTCTTTTTAAGGCATAGATGCTCTTTGACAGCTGCCTACTTAACTTATTAGCGTGATTCTGCCAATTCATGGATGTATGTAGGGACATACCTAAAAAATTTGGAATTTCATCTTTAACTTGGTCTTGTGCAGTTCTAAGAGAAAAAATTGTATTGATTGTTTTATTTTCATTCAAAACAAGTTCATTTGCTGTCAGCCAATTTTTTACTGCCAGCAAGTTTACTTCAGCAGCCGCAAGGGCATCTTCACAATCATTATGCCTAGTGGTTAAGGTAGTGTCATCTGCATACAGTACTGTACTTGTAGGAATGTTAGCAGGTAGGTCATTTTATATAACCCATTAAATAAGGTAATACAAAAGTAGATCTAAAGTAAATCCCTATGGAATTTTTTTTCATTAATTTTAATTGAGATTGAAAATTAATTTTAAACTTTACAAAATTAAACTATTTTTCATTACATTATGACAATATTATAACTTTGTATGACAGTTTCAAACTTTTGTTTGATTTGAGGAGAATATAAGTCTTATAACAGAATTAAACTGCGCTTGGTCCTCAAGGGTTTAATGATAAATGAATAAAATATTAATTTTGACAATTTACTGTTGTGGTTACTAAGATTTAATTAGTTTTTTTTAAGTAGGTACTAATATTCTAAAAAATATTTCTAAGTGTTTCTTTCACTATAGTCTGACTAAAATGGGATTATTTAGTAAAAACCCAGATCATTTAAATAATTTACATTGTTATGGGGAAACAAAACACTTATTTGCAACCCATATCTTGATAGTCGGCATCTAAACGCTTTATCGACGGGAGGAAAATAGTAGTACGAGTGTTTCTTAATCATCTCAAAAACTGCATATGTCCAATATATGTATTTTTGTTAGGATTTAGTTCAAAATGTAGAACTTGGGCTAGAGTGCACATATCTATGATTTTACTTTTAAAATATTAACCTAAAATTCCCATTCACTTTTATCAATTATGCAAATGGGGTTTTTGTGCGAAGTAAAAAAACTACAATAAATGCACAATTCAATAACTTAAACATATCAACTATATAGCACTCATTATTTTTCAGAACTGTCAGCTGAAGGAAGATTTGGAAAAACTGCAAAACAAATTTGATGATGCTTTGAAAGAAATAGATGCTATGAAGATACTTATTGCTGAGCATGATGATGTAGGTAGAACATGTTTTATCCAGAATTGGTTTGTGTTTTTAGGATACTGTGAAAAATTTTACTTTTGAGATTACTCTCATATAGCTTAGTATTTTCTTAAAATAGAACTAACGGTATAAAATGAATAAGATTGCTCAATTTTATGAACAAGTAAAAATGATTATACTGTTTAACCCTTTGCAGACCAACTTCCATTATATTGGATGTCGTAGTTGTAATGAATATGGCAAATTTCCGATGTAATAAAACCAAATACTATTTAACCCTTTGCAGACCAACTTCCGTTATATCGGAAGTCGTAGTTGTAATGAAGATGGCAAACTTCCGAAATAACATAATAATAAGTTTTGCAATAACTTTATTTTTTCTTAAAATATATTTTGATTGAATTTTCACAAAATAGCGTAGATAATCAAGGTAACTAAATATAATAGATTTAATACGAGGGCTGTGTTTTTTAGCTAAGGGCCGTTGTCCCGTACACAGTAGTAGTTCGCATTCCTGCCATAACGAGCGTGCACCCTGCCTCCCGGCATTCCTAGCGAACAACTGCATGTCAGTTCCAGCTTTGTAGCTAACCTGTATGCAATACTGTGGAACTTTTAAATGTTTAAGGTAATCGAATCGCCCGCTGCGTGTGAGATTTGGTCGGTGATTAGATTTTTGACTATAAGAAACATGTCGGCTGCTGACATTCACCGTCAGCTTTGTGAAGTGTATGGTGCCAAGGCAATGAGAGAAGGTAAAGTGCGAAAATGGGTCAGAGATTTAAAAATGGGCAAAAAAATGTCCACGATGAAGATTGCTCAGGCCGGCCCTCTCTGATCACAAAGGATTTGGTTACTGCAGTTGACGCAAAAATTCATGAGGACCGACGGTTCACAATGAAATTTCTATGAAATTTCCTCAAGTGTCCAGGTCAGTACTGTACAAAATTGTGTCAGAAAACCTAAACTTTAAAAAATTGTGCGCAAGATGGGTACCCAAACTCCTCACTGAGGATCACAAAAAAAAAAAGAGATTGGACAGCTCTTTGACTTTCTTGACCCGCTAAGACGAGGAAGGAGACGATATGTTGAGTCGAATTGTCACAGGAGATGATACATTGGTATCCCATATCACTCCTGAATCAAAGCAACAGTCCATGGAATGGCGGCACACACATCTCCGGTTAACCCTACCAGTACCAACGACGTCTCAGGCGTCGATCGGCACCTGCTTGCCGATACCGTCGACGCCTCTGACGTCGATGTGCATGCCTTTCGTAATTTGCCGTTATTGAGTCATCTATTGGTATGGAACGGTTGTTATAGTACTCAAAATGTGCAGAAAGAAGCATACTTTAATTTGGTACTCTATGACAACAATTTGAGTGAAGCAGCTATTTTTTTTCTTTGCTACAACATCAACAGTATTTTTCGTCAGCTGATTTGTGTTATTGTTTGTGTTTACTGCTTGCAATATTTTGAGAATATTCATTGAATAAAGTATATCATATTATACGTATTTTTGAAGTAGATAAACTGTTCTATAGATAAAACATATCGATTACCATGGAAACATTTGTTTATTATCACATTTCAGGGGTAAAACGAAAAAAAAAAAATTCAAAAATTTCGCAATTTTTGTCTTTTTTATTTTTGTTTAGTTTTTGAACAGTTAAAAAAAGTATGATGTTATTTTATTTTTATTTCTCGTTAAATTCTGAAAATAATGATATATAACAACATATAGTTTGATATTTATTAGTAGGTGAAAAAAAAATAATCCCAAGACTTACAAAGTGACACAAATCTGGTGTGTATTGCTGGTAAAACCAGACAGTACAGCTAGGGTTAAAGTCAAAGCCAAGCAAACGCTGTCGTGGCGCAAAGTCATGGCAACTGTGTTCATGGACAGGCGCGGTCAGTGCGCTGACCTAAATGCTCAGTCATGTATAGGTGCAATTTAAATTGTGTTGTCTTTGTAATTAGTCTGCACATTTGATTGTTTGTATTGTCTATTGTGTCCTCTGTTTATACTTGGAACAAAGTTTAGTTATGCTCTGCATGTTTAGCACAACAATACCAATATTACTAAATATTTGTGGCTTTTCCTTGAACTGTGAATAAATATACAAAAAATTAAGTTTTTATCTAAGTTTTTTTTTACATGAATTTGGGTGGCATGAAAGATTTTTTTTAATTTCCTAATTTACTTCCAAGCTATAAGTGATTTATAATGTTTAATTGCACACATTTCCATCTAAAATTAATTTAATCTGAAAACCCATCTTATATTGTATAAAAAAAATTATTTCATACAATATGATTTATGGTTATACAAATTTAGCCATTTCACTGAGGGCTGTGAATTCTTAAAAATTATTTATTCTCTCTGGATAATATGTTGTATTATAGGCTGGACTGTATACGGTTAAATTGAATGTTTTATATCAAAGGCCCTTATAATTGTTATGTTTTCATACTATCAATATTAAACCCTTATAAAAAGCAAAATCAACAGGTCTTAAAATACACTAGATGACTGTTTTGATTTAGCATATATTGCATTCTAATTTTATTAAGTTTTTATCCATAAAGATATCTCTACAGATGCTGATCCCTTCAGGACTAACCGTCCTAACAATCTAAGTAAGAAACTAAATGTAGGAATTTATCTTATAAGAAGGATAAAATATATTGGGGTTCTCAACATAGAAAAAAATCCTTTTATGGCTAAATCAAATCACACGCAGATAGGTTTTGACAGTATGGGGTAGCACTACAAAAAAAATCTAAATATAATCTTAATCTTTTAACAAAAAAAAAAAATAAAAACAACAAGAACTCTTGCCGATCTTGAGCTAACATAAAACTGCAACCACCCGGTTCTAATCCTTGTAACAAGAAATCTTGCAAAACCTGCCCTATTCATCTCCCAGCCACATCTTTTACCAGCTCCACTACCTCCTTAACGTACAAGATACCTGGAAACCACTCTTGTGATTCCACCAATCTAATTTATCAACTCCAGTGCCAGCACTGTCCTGCCCAATATATTGGCCTTACCAGTGAAACCCTTCGAAAACGCATGAATGGCCATAGACATGATTGCAAAATCCAAAATCCTGAAAAACCTGTTTCTGCCCATACTCTTATCCATAGTAAAAATTTTGATCAGTGTTACACCACTAAGGTAATCAGATCCCTTCCTTCCCATGCCAATAGTTCCCAACTCCGAAGGATGGAATTAGCACACCAATGGATAATAAAATCCCGTGACCCACCTAATCTAAACATAAGATAGACCACTTCCCTTCAACCCCTTCCCCATCAGCAAACTTCATATATATTTATATATACTAACTGAAACACTGCATCTACACCTGAGTGTTGCTCTATGGATGTACACCCCCCACCACAGCCACCTACCCAGCAATAGTGGAAGCCATGTCAGTCTCTCTCTCTCTCTCTACTGACCTAAAGAAAGTGCCAGTGGCATTGACAATTTAGTGTTATTATGTGTTTATTTTGTGTTTATTTTGTGTATGTTACTACTAATCTGGTGTTGTGGACTTGTCTTCTAAGGTAAGTTTGCTGATGTCCTGTCTCTCCAATATACTTATCCCTTTTATAAAACAATTTTTGATGGTAGAAATAGATTATGTCTATTTTGTGTTTGTGACTACTACTCTGATGTTAGTGAACTTGTCTTTTAAGGTAAGTTTGCTGATGTCCTATCTCTCTAATATACTAATTCCTGGCCTAGTGCCCTTTAACCTAACATAACAAGCCTTTTAACACATTCGATGCTGAAAAAATAAGTTAAAAACATGTCAGATACTAAAATAATATTTTGTACCAAAACAATACCGTACCTTATATAGTCAGGAAACAGGGTTGATACACCAAATCCAGTTTATGGCCTCAATTCTGGTAGATCAGGGCTTCCGAAGTGATCGTCCGCCGGTGACCGAACCGCACATCGCAACGAAACCCATGCGCGCCGCGAGACGCCTGCCGCAATTAGAACAGTGACAATAGTTATAAACACAACTCGCCATACAGGAGTATCATTTCCGATATCAGAATCATCAGATTCATAAGAATCAGAGTCATCTGAAGCATTTCCCATCATCTGATGTTGGATTGGGTCATCAACTTCACCATCACTGTCGGCAGGTTCATTGACAAAGTCAGGAGCCGAAGATGGCCCAGGAGTTGGTTGAAACATTGCAGAAAAGAATAAAACGCACTATACAAATATATTTACAATATAACACAAATCACAATACAATATAACACAACACCATACTAATGTTTCACTATTATACACAAAAATAAAATGTTAAAACTCCGATGCAAGCCAACTGGCTCAAAATGGCGTGATCCACGAACGGTGAACACCGAAACGTGACGCGAGACACAGGCAACAATGCAGCGAAAATCCGACCGTTATAAGGCAAGTGGCTAGACCACACTGAATTCCACAAACAAGCATTGCTCCGGCAACAGATCCGCTGCGCGCGCAGGCACGCTAACCGCCACCAACTGGCTCAAAATGGCGCGCTCCACGAACGAAGAACAAGGAAATGTGACGCGAGAAACAGGCTATAATGCGGCGCAAATCCGACCCTTCTAAGCCAAAGGGCTAGGCGACACTGAAGCCTACAAGCCAGTATTGATCCGTGTGCGTGTTACCCGCACACAATGTGTTAATAATCATTGGTGACTGTAATAAATAGATATTTGTTGATCTTCAGCTTTACGTGGAATCCGAACCACGTAGTGTTGGTCTGATTTTCAGCTAACTGTTAAGTCGGACACTTAGTTCTCTTCCCTACACAACATCTGAACCTTGACTACCATCCAACATGGACACCCCAGACTTCTCTAGTAGTGTCCACAACCGGGATGGCAACCATTGAGCGGATGCCATATCGGTATTAAGAGGACCGAAGTTGGAACCTATTGCCTACAATCTCCCAAACACTTTGTCCCCAAGTAGCTTAGTTACAGCACTGTGCCACCAGTGCCGACATTTACAATTTATTTAAAATTTACAACTTCAAATAAGAAAAATAAATTTTGTAAGGTCGAGGTTTATTATAGCAGTCTAGAATAGTAATGTTAGTGCATGGGTATTCAATCACTTACAATATTATAAGTCAAAACTGACCCATGTTGCTTCAAACTAATAATTTTTAACTTATGAAATTTATAAACAATACTTATGTGGTTTCTCAACCAAAAACATTTCTCATGAACCACTTATTTATATTTTCACCCTCAATATTTTAACCAACATAACTATACTTCAAATAGTAGTGTTGTTTTCTTTATGGAAGAAAATAAAATCAATTCTGTATATCAAATTGAGTCGAAGTGTTAATATCATAAAGAGACATCTTGATAGTGAGGAATCATGAACTCAGTATGTCGGGAGCTTCATCCTGGCTGGTCCCTGTCAATCATGCTGAGTGATTGGAGCTCATGCTAATTGTGTTTAAAGTTAGTATGAAAACAAGCATTCACTCTTGATTGGGTTGAGATGATGATTTAAAATCTTATGTAATTAATGAAATGGCATTTCTCTAAGTACCCACACATGATTAGAAAAGTTAGGCTGAACCTAACGAAAGAGACATTAGGTCACTCAACACAATTTTATTTGTTACACTAATTAAGCAAGTTTGTTGTTTGAAAATTTGTGCTATTTACTTCAAAAAAATAGGTTAATTTATTGCATCAAATAATTTGAAGTGAAATTACAATTGATAATTATGTTTAATATCATCAAAATGCCCGTATTTCTGTTACTATAATACTACTTTTTCAAAGTTATTAAATATTTTAAAAATAATATAGTTGTAAGTTTTTTAGTTGGCTGGTGCAATGACACTGTCATTACTATTACTATTTGTTACAAAGTACATTGAATTTAACAAAATTATTATTGGATTGTTGTTTACTTAGTTATGTGTTATTTGTTAAAAAATCCTGACGACTGATTTTTTTACAGGATCCAAATTTAAAAGAAGAGTTAGAAAGACTTAAGAAGAAGTTGGCTGATAACGAAGATGAGCTTGCCGAACTAAGGAACATTGCAGCTGAACATGAACACGTGAGTGCGATCTTCATATTAAAAACATAATTACAGTAGTTGTCAATAGCAAATCTAAGACATGCCATAAAAATACTAGCCACAATGAAAGAACCTTCATAAGAGAATGTTGTGAATTAATCAGTTACGTTGCACATGCAGTCCGCTCAATAGTTGATATCAGTATGGACACTATTAGGAAAGTCGCGAAGTGTCAAGATGTAGTGTCCATGTTGGGTGGTATTCAGGGTCTAGATAGTGTGTAGAGAAGAGACGATATTAATTTGTTAGAAAGCCTGGGAATCAGGCTTGTGAATTAACTATAAATCTGACCAATACTACGTGATTCAAAATCCATGTAAAGCTGTAGTTAAGGCTCTTCCTAAGAAACAGTTGACCTTAGTTAGGACCAATACTAACTCGTTCATCTACACTCATTCGTCCCTTACATTAGCCCATATTTTCATGATCAGCAACTTAATAGTGAATAATAAATATTTTTTTTTTTTATTTTAAAAAGTAAATTGAATTTTCAAAACAAATAAAACATTTGTAAAGCAAATCGTATAACTGTAAATGGAAATTTCAAGTCACTAATTCTACAATTTATGTAATAGAATAAACCTAATTATTGATAGTCAGAAAGCTTGTTTTTGCTATTGAAAGTCAAGTAGCCTAACTAGTCTGTTTAAACATTTAACAACATAATGATTTGTAAGGGTTATTGTTTAAATGTTTAAATTAAATTGTAACCATAAAATAAAACGAGATTAGAGTCTCAGTGGCTGAAGTTACGGACTGCAGAGTGTAAGTCCCAAGGTTTGAATCCACTGAGCCAACAGGTGGTATTTCATTCACTGAAAAAAGGCAGCAAAATCCTACAGGCTCATGTAAACTGGTAAGTAAAGTTAAAAAATGAATGTACAAATACATATAAATGCAGTTATTTGATGAATAACTAAATATTTACTTTAGTGAATTATCAGAAAATTGTGCTCCACAGTTTTAATTTTCTTTATTGTGTGTGTTCCTTGCCAAACTCTGTATTGCAGATTCAAACGTACCTTATTAAAATTGTCCCACTAGTAAAAAACAGACATAATCATTTCCAAAAAAAAAAAAAAAAAATCTTCACTGAATAATTATTTCCTGTTATTTTTTAAGTACAGAATTTCCTACAGTAGAATCTCGCAAATTCAAACCTCAGTAATTCAAAAACCTCTACAATTCATATTGTTTCTATCGCTTTAAGAAAACCTCTAATATATGAAACAAATTCTGATAATTGGAAGGGATTTACCCCACAATTTAGCCTGAAATTTAATGATGATTATGAAAAGTAATAGGATTATATTTAATGAAGGGGGTTTTATATATCAAATACAAACATGTGGAATTTCCAGGTAAACCCTTCCAAAGTGTGTGATAATTTGGAAGGAGTTCCAAACACCTGAGCTAGAAGTTGATTCTACTCTCGATTATATTATTATGTACAAATTTATGTCTCATGTAATATGAATATTTTAGCAAGTAATTTGGTTAGTTAGTGAGGCTTGCTACTTCAGCTGGTTTAAACTGCATTGCATTTACAAGGGACTACTTAATTGTTCTACAATGGACCACAAAAACAGCTGATGATAATTAAAGAAACAACATTTAAGGTTGGATGAGAAATCTGTGTACTTATAAAATCAATGATTCTACAGAAAGAGTATTTATTATTAAACTTCAAAATTTGATCTGCAAATAATATCGCCTATCCCTAATGCCAGCATTCCAAATGATCACTATTTAATAAATCTGGCAGTATTTAATATTGTTGATTGTAGCAGTAAGCAGAGTTTTCTTAGAAATTTAAATGAAAACTAATCTAAGAAGATTTGCTCGTTTTCTTTCCACTGATATTTGGTTTTCCTTTTATCCTGATCACCTATAAGTTAAATGTATTTTTTTCCAGTGTGGCCAACTCAAACCCGTGACTCCAGTTCCTTCCAAGCGTACTCTTCACCAAGCCCCTTCATTAGTGGTATGAATATTTGTCAGTATTAGAGATTACTTGAATTTAAAACAAACAGTTTTATGATGAAATAGGCAAGTTACGTGCTTGTTTTTAGACACTTTTTGGATTCAAATCAATCTTAGTTGAATTAACTTTACACATAGAGAGTGCCTACCCTCTGACTCGTTCACACACTGTGATATAAACCCACTCACCCATTCACCTACAGGGGAGGTATTAACCTACCCACTACCAATACATTTACAAAACTATTAACACTTCCTCCAACCCATTTAAGCACAGTGATATTGACCCACCCACCACCAATATATTCACTCTTCTTAGATATTACACTTAAAAATGATATTGTCCTGTAATTTGCGGCAATTCCCTTCCCACTCTCTTTAAATAATGGAATTACCTTAGATACTTTTTCCCACCAACACACCTACAGTTTTATAATGACCCACCCATACACCTACAGTGGTATTAACTCTCACACACACCCATACACCTACAGAGGTATTAAAATCACACTTACAGAGGTATTTCTCATCAGCCACACGTAAACCTACAGTGGTACTGATAGGGCACACAATTACAGGATAAGTTTAAGAAAGGAACAAAGTGAAAAAGTCTACTGTTCAACAACCAGGGTGATAACTTTGTTAAATCTCCTGCCGCCAATAGATATGCATGGTTAGCAGGGAATCTTACACATTATCCTAAGCAAGGTAATTTTAGGTAGAATGTTTAAAAAAAAAAAAAAAAAAAAAAAAACGGCGAGGAGAAAGAAGGGGCTGACAATCAGCTGTTTTAGAGTTTCGGGTCACAATCATTGTAAAGACTTAAACAATGATTTAAGTGTAATTGGAAACCCTGAAACAGCTGAGGATCTGCTCAATGCTCTTGATTTAGAGAAGAGAGAAAAGAGTGTTGAAATTTTAATAGAATATTTCAAATTCAGAAAAGGGCCATTAGAATTTTGCATCATGTTCCAGTTGATGAGCCCCGTCAACAAATATTTCAAGGATCAAAATTATTAACGTCACCTTGTCTTTATATTTATGAATTATGTAAATACTTCATGAAAAATAGAATTCTTTTTGAAAATCACACAAATGTGTATAGCACAAGACGTAATTTCATAATATATCCCTCGCACTCAACAGCAAAATTTGAAAAATCTTCCGATTATATGACCCTTAAGGTAATTAATAAATTCCTATTATTAGAAAAAGACATAGACTTTAACAATTGTTTTTTGAAGAAGGTCAAGCAATATTTGTATGACAATGCATTTTATACTTTGAATGACTTTTTTAACAGTAGTGCTAAGTTAGTTTAAGCTTTGATATGACATTGTACTTGTACTTATCATCAATGTATGACTATTCTCTATGTACATACTTGTATATTTACGGAGAAATAAAACTCTTATTCTTAAACCTTCAACTTAAACTGCAAATATTGGTCCCTCCTGAGTAAGCTCTCTTCTGACAGCCCTTGGATCTTAGCATATTGTCACATCAGGACTCTAATGAAAAACCAAAGCTTTGTCTTGGTCAAGGACATAACTGGCTGACAAAATCGTAGTGTAAGTTAAATGATTTAAGAAAAAGTTGGCAGAGGCGGTTGAAACTGCAGTGGAGCTACATGTGGCTATCAACATTATGCAAACTGGAAAAGTGGCTGAGATGGCATCATTAAGCATGCTGTAACTAAAGTTAAGAATTGACTTATTACAGTATATAACAATATTATGTCCAGTGAACACAGGAGAAGGGGGTCGGCAGAAATGATCTGCAACTGTAATCTGGTTTGCACATCGATGCTGGTTAAGTTGTCAGATGTTAGAGAATAAGGTCTTTGTGGGAGCCTTAAGTTGACCACTAACTTTTTCTTATTCCTAGTCATAAATTAAATACAGTACAAGTAACGTCACACAATACAAATATATTACAATACAATTACAAAATGCAGAAATATTATGGTGATCAATTTCGGTGCACCATGTTCACCTTTCTCAGACCAGAGGTATTTGCATAAGAAAGAAAAGAACGTTCTTTTATGAATCCCTCTGTTCTGAGGAAAGTATTATGGTGATTGAGTTCACCGAAATCAATCACCATAATATTTGTGCATTTTGTAATTAATTGTATTGTTATATATTTGTGCATTTTGTGCTTATATAGTAATGTACTTGTGTTGTGTGATGTTCACTTGTACTGTATATGTACCAAAACATTTATGCAAATTAAAAAAACTATAAATTAAATTAGTTTTACAAACTGTAAGTAGTGCAAATGTGCCGAACCAGTGTCACTAGCAGTTTCTTAACCCTTTGCACGCTACATAAGAAATTTGCTATTTCTTTTAAATGTGTCATAAATTAAAAAAAAAAAAAAAAAAATAGTTTAAAAATAATTAAAGTTCTATTTGGAATTTTGTTATAAGGCCAACAACTGTTAAGAAAACACAATCCAAACTGGCATTTTTAAATCAATATTTAATATACAGCAATTTGTAAAATTCCCATTGTTGAACAATTATTCTATTTATTTACTCATAAATCTATAAAAAAATTAAATTAGATTAAGCTAAAATATATATGTAATCATAATAATTATTTACAAGTTTACTAATATAGATGATATACAAGCACTTACAAGTATCCCTAGAATGTTTTTTTTGTGTGAAATAACTCAAAACACTCATCTGGGTGGTCCGAGAAATCCCGTAATACGCGCAGTGTAGCAGCACACAATGGCCGCTCGGTTGCCATGGCGACGGTGCGTGAAGGTCACGATAACAAAAAACGTTGTCATCCTTTCTGTTGTCTTGAAAATTACCTCAATAACCATTTACGTACACGTTAGTATAGTTTTATCACTTAAATTTAAATATTTATCTCAAAGTATTCAAATGCAAGAAATACCGTAATACGCGTTTTATGTAAATATATCGTTGCGAGAAATCCCGTAATACGCGTGGAAAGGGTTAGTGGCTAACAAGAGGTTGTGTAGAATCCTGAACATTGTAGTTGAGCTAAGAGCACCTGCTTGGTCACTCAACCCATGTTCATCTGCTCAGTAGTACTACTAATGTAAAGAAAGCAAACTACCCTCGCCAGCAGCTTCTCTGTAGTATATGCCTTGTACCGGAGGTGGGGCTGCAGTACACCTATGCTTCTCCAATTAATGTTTAAGTTATGAAGGTGCTTCATATCCTGTTACTGTGCATACTGGACTGCCCACCGTGTGGATCAACAAGGAGAGTACTTTTTCAGACTTGTTAACACAATTTGTTTACAATAGAACTGTTCAATATCAATGTTATATGTAAATAACAGTCTGTAACATTACACTTACTATTTATAGATTGTAGTTTGCCTACTCATGTATTGTAAATAACACTCTGTAACATTACACTAACTATTTATAGATTGTAGTTTGCCTACTCATGTATTGTAAATAACACTCTGTAACATTACACTTACTATTTATAGATTGTAGTTTGCCTATTCATGTATTGTAAATAACACTCTGTAATATTATATAGTATGTGATTGTCTATTGTGACATCCATTTCATCATAATAACACAATATTAAAATGGATGTCTTGCAAGACAAACTACTTAAAAATATTAGTTTAGATCATAGCTTAGAAAACATTGTACTGCCTGTGGTTAGTAGTTTGAATGTGTTTTATAGCCAACCATTCTGATTTAGACTTGAGCTCTGTAAAATATAATACAAGTGATTTAATAAATGTTCGTGATAAGATAAATAAAACAAATTATATACTCGTAGAAAAAAACGGTGATCTACATTTTGAACTCATAAAACTGAAATTATATTTAGATTTTTTAAATTGAAATAGGAAAATGAGCTAAATTGGTTGCTGTGAATCCAAAACCTTATGGTAAAAAAAGTCTTTAATCCTGAGAAATCATATAATAATTTTAGGCCAATTAGCTCTATTTCAACTCTCTCTTAAGATATTTGAAAAATCTGTTGAGTAGATAATAAAATTTTCTTGATAATCATGAAATATTTATTCAAAACCAACATTGCTTCACCAAGAATATATCCACAACAAGTGCCATACTTAGCCTTGTAAATAGTACAGTGAAAGTGGACTATGAATATCAGGTCTATTTTTAATCTTAGTAAAGTCTTCGGCATGGTCAATAACTAGCTTCTTGAAATGAAATGAAAAATGTCTTTATTTGGCGAGGTTTTAGAATAAACAATCCTCTCTAATACCTAACCTTAAGGGAAGATGTATGATCAGGGAATCCAAAGGATTGCACTGGAATTATTTGCTTTCTATTTAGAGAGTAGACAGCAGTTTTATATAACCTGATACTAACGGTGCTGGCTGCATGAGACCCTGTGCCTTTCAAGGCCCTTATCAGTAAAAACACAACTGTTTTTGTATTCAACTCTGTTTCTTATTTTTATAAAAACCTTCCCTGCGGGCGTGTGATGTTGTTCGCTTCCACAGAAAATTTTAAAAGCTGTATGTACACCCTGGTTAGTTCTAAACAACCAAGAAACCTGTTAGCTGGACTGTCTAAATGTTGTTATCTCCCAGATATGCAGCTACTGCAAAACATAAAAAGGCCCTTTTTAGGACCAAGCTAATTTTAAATCAATAGGTTCTCTTTTAAATGTAGTACATCTTAATGCTGAGGGCTTAAGCAAGGGGAAGAGCGAGTGCATCAGTAGGATACCACATGAAAACATTGTTGAGATCCTTGCGCTCCAAGAGACCCATATCAAAGATAATAATAGTGCAAGAGGCAATATTCCCGGATACAGACTTGTTGATTCTATAGGGCATAGGGTTTATGGTATTGCAACTTACGTGATGCATGACATGGACAATGTGTCAGTTGCCTATCAGAGCTCTGAGGGTGACATCTTTGTCTTGGCAATCCAAGTGTCAGAAACTAAAATAGTTAATGTTTATAAGCTTCCTAACATCCAGTGGCCTGACGATAGAATTTTGCCAAGTTTTTAACACCCTACTGTCCTTTATATGGGGGACTTAAACAGCCACCACAGCCAGTGGGACTATAACACTGACGATGAGAGAGGCAGCAAGCTTGCTGACTGGGCTTAAACAAGTAACCTTTACCTGATCTTTGATGCTAAAGATTCAGCCACTTTTTACACTCTCAACATAGGTCAGTACCGGTTTCATTAGGGATCCAAATTCCTGTAACTTGATCTTTTCCAAGGCCTAAATAGAATTTTAACAAAGCACACTGGGAGGCTTGACCACTAGGCTTGACGATAGCATCAAGTTCATTCCTCCTACAATAAAAAATTATGACCATTTTACAAATCACATCTCATCCATTGTTAAAGCTTGAATACTAAGAAGATACAGAAAGTAGTATATACCAGGATGGTGTAAGTAATCTATAACCTTTACTAAGAGTTTAATAATACTAAAAACTCCAACACGGCTAATGTGCTGCTGCACTCTCATGACAGTACCACAAGAGAAAAATGGGTTAAAACTGTTGAAGATATAAACTTTACCCACAGCAGTAGTAAAGCGTGGTCATTTTTAAGGATACTCTCTACTGGTGAATCTCCAAATCAAAGAGAAGTGCTCCACCCAAAGGCCACGAATATAGCTAAATGAATAATCAGCTTATTAATAAACCCACCGTCTTTCTAATTAACATGTGCTTTATAAGTTAAATGAAATAAAAAAGAGTCAAATGGCACCCCTGGAAGTTTCCACGGAGGATTTCACGAAGGAAGAGATAGATAAGGCGATTTCCGCTGTACCAGCAGGGAAAGCAGCTGGTCTTGTAGTATCTTTCTGGAATTTCTTTTGCTTGCTGGTAGCAAAGTAAAACAATTGCTTCAAACAGTGTACTATGATATTAGCTACAGGCAATTTGCCAAAAGCACTCAAGCGATCAAAGGTAGTAGCTATTCTGAAGCCTGACAAAGATCCTGAACGAGTGGAAAGTTATCGCCCAATATCTCTTCTTAGTGTTTGTATGAAGTTGCTAGAAAGGCTGTTATACAATAGAATATCACCCATTCTTGATTTTAATGGTCCAGTTGAGCAGGCTGGTTTTTGCTCTGGCTGAAGTTGTAGCGACCAGATCCTAGCTCTAACATCATTTATCAAGAATGGGCTTGAAAAGAAGCTGAAAACATCTGCAGATTTTATTGATCTTACAAGCGCATATGACACAATATGGAGCAAGGTTTTGTTGTTAAAGTTCTACAGCCTCCTTCCCTATCCCTTTCTATTGCGACATTTGAAGTCAATGCTTAATGCCAGGCTAATAAAATGTTATCTTGGTCGTGAAGAAAACTCTTTTAGACAGCTGAAGGACGGTCTGCCAATGGGTTCTGTACTTGCTCCAATTTTATTCAACGTGTACACCCCAGACAATCACACGTTTGGAATCATGTCCTGGCCATCTTCTATTTCTTGTATCAGGGTGGAGAGAAGCCGTTTTCTATAGTTCCTCTTCAGTGTTTCCAAAACACCTTGATCCATAGGTTGGCAAATCGCAGTTACATTGGGGGGTAGGAACATGGCCTTTATATCCTGGTCTTTTAGATCATCTACATCGGGATGACTTGGTGCATTATCTATAAGTAGAACTGCTTTTCTGGGTAGGTTATTCTCTTTCAAAAACTTTTCTGTAGATGGTACAAACTCTTTTAAAAACCATTCTTTAAAAATATCCCCGCTCATCCAAGCACTTTTTTGGTTAAAATATTTTACTTGCAGTGCGTGTTTCGCAATTCCCTTGAAAGCCCTTGGATTTTTCGCCTTTCCAATCATTGTCAGTTCCATTTTATGGTTTGCTGTAGCATTACTACAGGCCAAATTTTTACTCTCTCTCTCTTTGCTGCGTTTGTAACCCGGAGCTGCTGCTTCGGTCCGAGCTGCAAGGCTCTTACTTGGTAACATTTTATAATTAAGGCCCGTTTCGTCACAGTTAAATATTTGGTCTCCTGTTAACTGCTCAGCTTCAATAAGTGTTTGAAATTCTTTCTTGAACCTTTCCATTTCTTCAAAGTTGGATGACAATTTTTCACCACAAATATTTAACTGCCGGATTCCATATCGTTTTTTCCAGCGGTCTAACCAACCAATGCTTGCTGTGAGTTCTGTGTCGCCTTCATTAAATTCCTTTTGGAAATGCAACGCCTTTTCTTTTAATATAGGTCCTGAAATAGGCACTCCTTTGTTCCTAAATTGGGTAAACCAAATGAATAAGGCCTCACTAGTTTTTTCATAGTCACTTTTCTTCATCGTTTTTTTGTCTTTTAAGTCAATTTCAGTCACTCGTGAGGCACACCATTGTTCTAATTCTGATCTCTTTTTTTTCCAATCCCCAACAGTGCGACGACCAACGCCATAGTCATCGACTACCTTCTGCAACGTCTCTCCTTTGTCCAGCCTTTTTAAAGCGTTGAGCTTGTCTTGCATTGATAACACAATCTTTTTTCTTTTGTTCCTCTCTATAATCCACTTCACCAAAGAGAACTACAAACACTTATCACAAAAAATTACTTTAAATATATAAATAACTTTACCGAACACACGAGTAGCGGTACCTTTCAACGCGGGAGCGATCCAGCAACTGACAAAAATATGTAAAGAGATATACGGGCACGGCGCGGGAAGTGGTAGGTGGGGGCGGGGAAGGCGACTAACCGGTTTGGGTGGAGCGGTACAGTCGTAGACATATCAGTAATAGAGCACGTACACTCGCTGATGACCACAAAATGTCCTCTGACTATTTTTGTTAAATTATATTAATTAAATAAAATGCCAAAGGTGCGGCGGATAACACTCTTGATTGGGTTGAGATGATGATTTAAAATCTTATGTAATTAATGAAATGGCATTTCTCTAAGTACCCACACATGATTAGAAAAGTTAGGCTGAACCTAACGAAAGAAACATTAGGTCACTCAACACAATTTTATTTGTTACTAATTGAGCAAGTTGTTGTTTGCAAATTTGTGCTATTTACTTCCAAATAATAGGTTAATTTATTGCATCAAATAATTTGAAGTGAAATTACAATTGATAATTATGTTTAATATCATCAAAATGCCCGTATTTCTGTTATTATAATACTACTTATTCAAAGTTATTAAATATTTTAAAAATAATATAGTTGTAAGTTTTTTAGTTGGCTGGTGCAATGACACTGTCATTACTATTACTATTTGTTACAAAGTACATTGAATTTAACAAAATCATTATTGGATTGTTGTTTACTTAATTATGTGTTATTTGTTAAAAAATCCTGATGACTGATTTTTTTACAGGATCCAAATTTAAAAGAAGAGTTAGAAAAACTTAAGAAGAAGTTGGCTGATAACGAAGATGAGCTTGCCGAACTAAGGAACATTGCAGCTGAACATGAACACGTGAGTGCGATCTTCATATTAAAAACATAATTACAGTAGTTGTCAATAGCAAATCTAAGACATGCCATAAAAATACTAACCACAATGAGAGAACCTTCATAAGAGAATGTTGTGAATTAATCAGTTACGTTGCACATGCAGTCCGCTCAATAGTTGATATCAGTATGGACACTATTAGGAAAGTCGCGAAGTGTCAAGATGTAGTGTCCATGTTGGGTGGTATTCAGAGTCTAGATAGTGTGTAGAGAAGAGACGATATTAATTTGTTAGAAAGCCTGGGAATCAGGCTTGTGAATTAACTATAAATCTGACCTATACTACGTGATTCAAAATCCATGTAAAGCTGTAGGTCCCTTATTTTCACTGGTCATTGGGCTAAGGCTCTTCCTAAGGAACAGTTGACCTTAGTTAGGACCAATACTAACTCGTTCATCTACACTCATTCGTCCCTTACATTAGCCCATATTTTCATGATCAGCAACTTAATAGTGAATAATAAATATTTTTTTTTTTTATTTATAAAGTAAATTAAATTTTCAAAACAAATAAAACATTTGTAAAGCAAATCGTATAACTGTAAATGGAAATTTCAAGTCACTAATTTTACAATTTATGTAATAGAGTAAACCTAATTATTGATAGTCAGAAAGCTTGTTTTTGCTATTGAAAGTCAAGTAGCCTAACTAGTCTGTTTAAACATTTAACAACATGTAACTTAGTTTAATGATTTGTAAGGGTTATTGTTTAAATGTTTAAATTAAATTGTAACCATAAAATAAAACGAGATTAGAGTCTCAGTGGCTGAAGTTACGGACTGCAGAGTGTAAGTCCCAAGGTTTGAATCCACTGAGCCAACAGTTGGTATTTAATTCACTGAAAAAAGGCAGCAAAATCCTACAGGCTCATCTAAACTGGTAAATAAAGTTAAAAAATGAATGTACAAATACATATAAATGCAGTTATTTGACGAATAACTAAATATTTACTTTAATGAATTATCAGAAAATTGTGCTCCACAGTTTCAATTTTCTTTATTGTGTGTGTTCCTTGCCAAACTCTGTATTGCAGATTCAAACGTACCTTATTAAAATTGTCCCACTAGTAAAAAACAGACATAATCCTTTCCAAAAAAAATCTTCGCTGAATAATTATTTCCTGTTATTTTTTAAGTACAGAATTTCCTACAGTAGAATCTCGGTAATTCAAACCTCAGTAATTCAAAAACCTCTACAAATCATATTTTTTCTTGCCTTAAGAAAACCTCTAATATATGAAAAAAAACACCTGAGCTAGAAGTTGATTCTACCCTCGATTATATTATTACGTACAAGTTTATGTCTCACGTAATATGAATATTTTAGCAAGTAATTTGGTTAGTTAGTGAGGCCTGCTACTTCAGCTAGTTTAAACTGCATTGCATTTACAAGGGACTACTTTAGTGTTCTACAATGGACCACAAAAACAGCTGATGATAATTAAAGAAACAACATTTAAGGTTGGATGAGAAATCTGTGTACTTATAAAATCAATGATTCTACAGAAAGAGTATTTATTATTAAACTTCAAAATTTTATCTGCAAATAATATCGCCTATCCCTAATGCCAGCATTCCAAATGATCACTATTTAATAAATCTGGCAGTATTTAATATTGTTGATTGTTGCAATAAGCAGAGTTTTCTTAGAAATTTAAATGAAAACTAATCTAAGAAGATTTGCTCGTTTTCTTTCCACTGATATTTGGTTTTCCTTTTATCCTGATCACCTATAAGTTAAATGTATTTTTTTCCAGTGTGGCCAACTCAAACCCGTGACTCCAGTTCCTTCCAAGCATACTCTTCACCAAGCCCCTTCATTAGTGGTATGAATATTTGTCAGTAGTAGAGATTACTTGAATTTAAAACAAACAGACTATGATGAAATAGTCAAGTTACGTGCTTGTTTTTAGACACTTTTTAGATTCAAATCAATCTTAGTTGAATTAACTTTACACATAGAGAGTGCCTACCCTCTGACTCGTTCACACACAGTGATATAGACCCACCCACCCATTCAACTACAGGGGGGGTATTAACCTACTCACTACCAATACATTTACAGAACTATTAACACTTCCTCCAACCCATTTAAGCACAGTGATATTGACCCACCCACCACCAATATATTCACTCTTCTTAGATATTACACTTAAAAATGATATTGTCCTGTAATTTGCGGCAATTCCCTTCCCACTCTCTTTAAATAATGCAATTACTTTAGATACTTTTTCCCACCAACACACCTACAGTTTTATATTGACCCACCCATACACCTACAGTGGTATTAACTCTCACACACACCCATACACCTACAGAGGTATTAAAATCACACTTACAGAGGTATTTCTCATCAGCCACACGTAAACCTACAGTGGTACTGATAGGGCACACAATTACAGGATAAGACCAATGTTTAAGAAAGGAACAAAGTGAAACAGTCTACTGTTCAACAACCAGGGTGATAACTTGTTAAATCTCCTGCCGCCAATAGATATGCATGGTTAGCAGGGAATCTTACACATTATCCTAAGCAAGGTAATTTTAGGTAGAATGTTAAAAAAAAAAAAAAAAACGGCGAGGAGAAAGAAGGGGCTGACAATCAGCTGTTTTAGAGTTTCGGGTCACATTGAAATCATTGTAAAGACTTAAACAATGATTTAAGTGTAATTGGAAACCCTGAAACAGCTGAGGATCTGCTCAATGCTCTTGATTTAGAGAAGAGAGAAAAGAGTGTTGAAATTTTTATAGAATATTTCGAATTCAGAAAAGGGCCATTAGAATTTTGCATCATGTTCCAGTTGATGAGCCCTGTCAACAAATATTTCAAGGATCAAAATTATTAACGTCACCTTGTCTTTATAGTTATGAATTATGTAAATACTTCATGAAAAATAGAATCCTTTTTGAAAATCACACAAATGCGTATAGCACTAGACGTAATTTCATAATATATCCCTCGCACTCAACAGCAAAATTTGAAAAATCTCCCGATTATATGGCCTGTAAGGTAATTAATAAATTCCTATTATTAGAAAAAGACATAGACTTTAACAATTGTTTTTTGAAGAAGGTCAAGCAATATGACAATGCATTTTATACTTTGAATGACTTTTTTTAACAGTAGTGCTAAGTTCTTGAACATCTTTGTTATTTAGAAAGGGTGGATGTGGTTTGTATGTCTGAGCATTGGCTAACTTTAGAACAAGCAGATCTATCTGTGCCTAGGGAGTATGTAATTGCTAATATAATGTGTAGGTCCAAAAGTAAGAATGGGGGCTCTGTCATTTTTGTTAAGAACAATATATCCTTTGAACTGATTGATCTTCATAGGTTTTCTTCGGAGATCAACTGTGAAATATGTGGTATTAGATTGGTTGATGATAAGTTGGATATAGTGAGTGTGTATAGATCTCCTAATGGAGATATTAATATGTTTTTAGAGCAATTTGAAAAAGCAATGAAAAATGTTTTAATGGGTGGCAACAAGGTTATAGTTTGCGGGGATTTCAATATTGAAATGGCAAAGCAGGTTGAACAATCTTCAATTAATTTTATAAACTTGCTTCGAACTCTAGATCTAAGATGTACTAATAAACTACCAACTAGGAAAAATTCCTGTATTGATAATGTAATTGTTAACTTCTCTCAGGAATGCTATAAATTAACACTGTTGCAGGGTTCATTTGCCGATCATGACCCTTTACTATTCAGGTATCTTAAACCGATAGATTCACAGCCTTTTGGTAGTAAAAATGGAAAAATTATGTTAAGGAAACAAAATGAAAAACAAGTGTCCCTATTTTGTAATTTTTTGCAAAAAGTATCTTGGGAGCCTAAATATATTATTGACAATGCAAGAGATATGTTCAATAGTTTTTTTAATAAATATGTCAATCTTTGGTATATTGTTCACCTCTTATAACAAAAGATGTAAAGCCCAACAGTAAACCTCTTGGTAATAAGAAGAAATTTAATTGGTATAATGATAACTTAAGGAAAAAAAGAGAGACTATGTTAGCATATCATTCTGTCTACAAAACATTGTATAATTCTAACCATGTGATGGCTCAGGCTGCTTGTAACGTTTATCTTTCTATGAAAAAGGCCTATAGAAAAGAGCTAATCTCTGCAAAGAAAGCTGCTTGTGAAAATTACATTGAAAATTCAAATAATAAATGTAAAGCTGCCTGGGACATAATTACACATGAAAATACAACTACACGTACACCCTGTGTCACACTCGACCCTGATAATCTCAATAAGAATTTCACAGATTCAGTTGAGGAGCTCACCAGTCAGATTAGTCAGACACTTACTTCAGCATGGGACCTGTTGGGAGACCCCACCTCCCACTTCAGAAACAGACAATTTCTTTGGAAACCTGTCACTCCTAAAGAGGTTGTTAACACAGTTTCAAAATTTTCAAACTCCAAAGCCATGGATAATTTTTGGTTGTCCAATGCTATCATTAAAAATACCATTCATCTGATTAGCGTTCCACTTGCTCACATTTTCAATAAGTGCCTTTTTGATGGATATTTTCCTGATCAACTTAAAATAAGTAAAATAATTCCTGTCTTTAAGAGTGGAGAAAAGTCCTTATGTCAAAACTACCGTCCAATTTCAATTGTACCCATTTTCTCAAAAGTTTTTGAATCACTAATGTTAAACCAACTTAGTAATTTCTTTGAATCAAACAATTTGTTAACTGACTCCCAATTTGGATTTAGATCAGAAAAATCTACAACTATGGCTGTTTTGAAAATTTCAGAATCAATTTTACAAGCTTTTGAAGACAAAAAATTAGTTTCCATGGTGCTTTTTGATTTAACAAAAGCATTTGATTGCATACCTTTTGACATTCTTATTAAGAAACTTGAATTTTATGGTTTAGATAATAACTCAATTGACATTTTAAAATCTTATTTGGCTGATAGGAGACAGTTTGTTTGTGTTAAAGGGAAAAACTCTGCTATGACAACAATCAGGGCAGGTGTTCCACAGGGTTCAGTCCTTGGTCCATTTCTTTTTATAATTGCCATGAATGATTTACCTTCTAATACACCAGTAGTCTGTGTTATTTATGCGGACGACACGACAATTTTTGCCATTAACAAAGACCCATTAGTTGCTTCTCAAACCATACTAGATGCTCAAAATTATGTGTTAGACTGGTTTTCGGCTAATAAGCTAATATGCAACAACACTAAAACAAAAAGGATAGAATTTTCTCTAAGATATAATCGTTCGGAACATTTGGTTCAGCCAGTTAAGCTTCTGGGTATCTATATAGATAGTCAATTGAACTGGAAAGTTCATATTTTTCAGTTATGTAAAAAGCTTTCAAGAGTAATTTACCTTTTTTGGAAACTAAAACACCTTGTAACAACTGATTACTTGAAATTAGCTTATTTTGGTTTATTTCAATCTCATATTCAATATGGACTTATTATATGGGGCCATTCTTCTCATACTCACAACATCCTTCTGCTCCAGAAAAAAATAATCCGAATAATGGCAGGAGTGGGCCCTGTGGAGCACTGCAAACCCCTTTTTACAAAGTTTAACATTTTTACAATTATTAATTTATACATTTACAATATCCTTGTCTACACAAAAAATAATTTACATGAATTTCATACTAGGCAAGAGGTACATCTGCACCATACAAGAAACAAAAGTACACTTGACATTCCACACCACAGGCTAGCTATAACAGGCAACTCTTTTAGAGTTAATTGTGTAAACTTTTACAATAAGTTGCCTGAGTCACTTCGTCGTGACACTAATATTAGAAGCTTTAAGGCTAAGGTGTACTGCTGGCTTATAAATAATCCTTTTTATACCTTTGAAGAATTTGTTAATTCAACAGTGACTGTTTAGGTAGTTATTGTATAGTTATTGTATAGGTTTTATCTTGATAGGTCTTAGGTTAGCCTTGTATATCATTGTGACAATGCCTATTTCAATGTAATAATTTTATCAATGGCAATAAAGTTTCTGATTCTGATTCTGGTTAGTTTAAGCTTTGAGATGACATTGTGTACTTGTACTTATCATTAATGTATGACTATTCTCTATGTACATACTTGTATATTTACGGAGAAATAAAACTCTTATTCTTAAACCTTCAACTAAACTGCAAATATTGGTCCCTCCTGAGTAAGCTCTCTTCTGACAGTACTTGGATCTTAGCATATTGTCACATCAGGACTCTAATGAAAAACCAAAGCTTTGTCTTGGTCAAGGACATAACTGGCTGACAAAATCGTAGTGTAAGTTAAATGATTTAAGAAAAAGTTGGCAGAGGCGGTTGAAACTGCAGTGGAGCTACATGTGGCTATCAACATTATGCAAACTGGAAAAGTGGCTGAGATGGCATCATTAAGCATGCTGTAACTAAAGCTAAGAATTGACTTATTACAGTATATAACAATATTATGTCCAGTGAACAGAGGAGAAGGGGGTCGGCAGAAATGATCTGCAACTGTAATCTGGTTTGCACATTGATGCTGGTTAAGTTGTTAGATGTTAGAGAATAAGGTCTTTGT